>NTHP01000224.1:735063-777718 GCA_003416845.1 Oplegnathus fasciatus | reverse complement strand
AAAAAAAAAAACATGCTTAAGAAAAAAACAATCCCTAAGCATTGAGACTAAAATAAACTAAGGAATTAAAAATAAATATAAAAAATAATTGATGATATTCGTACATCATGCATTTATTCGACTGATCAAAATTTCATGTGGGTGACGCTGTGTGTGAGCTGTCACTCCTTGAAAACACTTGGAATGAGAGTGGAAAATGACCCCTAGTTACCTGACAGTAACAAAACAACAAGAGTGAACTATATCTGTATCCACAGCATGTAACTTGCCACAAGCCAAAGAACAGATGTTTTGTCAAATCTAGCTCCTCATACCTGGCAAAAATCACTAATTTCTTGTTTGGTTTCCAGGGGGCTGTAAAGTTAAAACCAAGCGGAACCAGAACAAATGTCAGACCGTGTGCACATATTGCCAAACAGGGATTTGGACAGATGTTAGCATTTGAAATTTGTCTGCGAAAATTCATCTTTCAGAGTGATTAAAACTTTGGCAGACTAGTTAACTTTTTTAAATGAAAAGATATTTGGAATCAGTTTCGACTCAAAATACAAGTTGGTGAAACATAAAGTAATGTCCTGTAATCCTCTAAATACATAAAAAAATTCTGTCACAAGTCACTTGCACCAAAAGCCTTGGTCAATAAACTTTAGAGTATAGAAAAATAGATCTTCAGCTCAGCAAGTCAATTTCCACCTGCCATACTGCAGTTGCAGATTGACCCACACTCAACACTCTAGTATAAATGCTTGGAAAAGGTGCAGAAAACATAATTTCACCTGCTCACCATCCACCATTTTGAGTCTGAAAAACATCACTACCCATCCACGCCTCTGCTGGGACCCTGAGTTCACATTGAAAGCATCTCTCAATGGGTGCAATCCATAATCCATTAACACCTCTACTCAGCTCCCATGGTGTACATGTATTTACAAATAGCAATCGCCATACTCCTTTAATCTGTGATTCTTGATGTAGAGTTGTTGCTGTTGGAAAGGTGCCAAAGCCCCTGAGCTAAATGGACTCCCCAGTATCGCTAGTGTTCCCATGGTGTAAATGTATTAACAGCTTCACTGACACATAGTACATAATAACTCTAACCAACCAAACACTAATGGGGCTCCTGGCCAACTGTGGCCGAGGGCCAAATCTGAATGGAGGCCCCTTACCACCTGCTGTGCTCCCCTTGTTTTAGTGTCAACAGCTAACGTGGCATTTTCAGCGGCACTAACTCATTAATCAAAGACATTATAGGGGTCTTTCACCTTCTGAGCACACCTTTGCTTCAGCCAATTGAGCCCTCTGAATTGAATTTAACTTTGTTGTTTTGGGGTGTGTGTAAGAGGAGCATTGATTTTCAGGGTAATGCCCCTTTAAGGAGAGTTATCAAAAAGGTTGGCTGCCAGCTGAGGCAGTTGGCTTTAACATGGAGATGAATTACTCAAGAATAGCTTTTCAGTGGGGATATGGAGGTTACATGGCTGCCAGTGACAATTTGCCCTGTATGTAATTCATTTTTAAGGAACCCAATTTCCACTAGGTTAAATAGAATGTGTACTGTAACATTTTTACAGCAAACTGTACCTTGCAAACAGCATTATGGTTTCATTTTACAACATAACAAACATACTACCTACACTAGTATACTGAACAATTCTAACTCATGGTATACCAGTATGTGTTATTAGCACCTCCACTGATGTTTCCAATAGTACTACTAACCTTATCAGTTTGTTGTTAGTCAGAAAAATCTGTACTATCTTGGCTCTAGAGATGATCAAGCTTTCTAGCATACCTAATGGCACTTAAAACCAAAAGCTCCATCATAGTAGGCATCTACTATGACGAAACGCAAACACTGTGTGGTTACGGTTCATTCGGTTCATATCCAAAGCAGCATGCTGCACTGTACGTCCCAATGATACTGTATTACAGATCAGAGCTTTCATTCCTGCATTTATTGCTTTGGGACAGAGAGCTGTTTATCATCTCAAAAAGTGACTGCACTGTCCAAGATAATGAGAACAACATATCAGAATTCTGCTTGACAATTCTGGATGTTGGATTTTCCTTTTAAGTTTTCCAGCCAGTGATGTTTCCAGCATTAATTCCCAACGATCACCAGTGAAGGAGGGCAATCAGAGTACAGACTTCACTTTGTTCTACAACACAGAGAATACCATAGAATAAACCACAACCTAAATGAACCAGGGCTTGTAGAATCACAAGTTAGGTAGTAAACAACACCAATGGATTAGAAGTTGGGTGTACAGATAATACCAAACACTGCAATAGCAAAACATATTCTATCTACATACGGCTCTGCAGTCTGCAGTCGTAAGCTCAGACCTAAACCACATTTAACTGTAAAAAACTCAAGCCCTTAAAAGTTACATTTCTGTTCTGCTCCCTCAGAGTAACCGTATTAAAATGTATTAACACTGCCTTTCCTATGTTCCCTTGGTGAAAATATATTAGCAGGGCAAGTGACATTTCCAGCAGCGCTTCTAATCAATCACCTGCAAAACAGAGTAATCACTGTAGCAGCTACACTCTGTTAAACACCAGCCCTCCTCAGCCTTCCCAGCTTGGCTATGGAAGCAAGAAATATTGGTTGCTAATATACAACATCCCCATGCTGTGGTGGCCAACACTATAAAGACCAACAGCCATAGAATCACCAGGCATTTACCGACAGATGTGGAGTAGAAACCCAGGCAACAAACAAATGTTTAAACTTGCAATCTATTGCTCTGTTTTTACCCACTCCTTTATGTTCGGCTACCAGCTAATTCAAAACTATTTCATTTTTTGAAAACATCCTTATTTTGAATAATATTAGGCTTAACCATCCTAATTCAGTCGCACTGAGCAGCATTAATGGGTTTTTGACCACTTGTGGGCAGCAGAACAAGCTGTAAACGCAATTGACATATCATCACCTTATAAAGTTGATATATTTTTCCAACAGACATGGAGAAATATTAACATTCTTGGAGTTGTTTTTCTGGTGACCTGAAGAGTTGCAGTTTCCTATTGAATTTCTATAGTTGAAAAGCTACTTTTATGGGAACTGTTCATTTCTTCATGTCAGAGCTCATGTTATTATACACTGCATATACTTTTCTGTGTTATATAATTTTCAAGTTCAAGTTTAAGTGTCACATATAATCACACAGGGTATAATCATAGTGAAATGTATTATAGAATAGTCAACCCAGAGCTCTAGTGTCTATGTGCCATTCTTCTGGGATACTGAGAGCAGTTAGTTACCAAATAATGATTCTCAACCTTTTCAGACCCGAAGCATAGAGGTTTATCTGCCGGCAATAACAATATTGTAGCAAAGAGAATCATTACTTCAAGACAGAACCTGTTAAATTGAAGCTTGGGGGATTTGTGCTTGAGGCTTTTAAAACTTGCTCTTGCACTTCAATCCTCCTCCACTCTCCCGAGAAGGGCACTGCCACCTCAATCCTGTTCTCTCTTGCTCCTTGCTTTGTCTCCACTCGTGAGATGGGGTGCATTCTCCCTAATTCAGTAACCACCGGAGTTTCTACCTTTTCAATTTCAGGACTCACACGGCTTTGAGTGCTTCGTTTTAATATTGTAGCCTCTGATCAACACCCCCGTTCAGGTGAATTGAGGGTTGGACCAAAGATATCTACAGAAACCCACAGGCGGGCATGGCTGAGATATTTTCACCTGTGGAGATGCTGTGTTAATAACTGCCATTTTCCTTTGCAGTTCACCTGCTTTGTGATACCCTTGAGATTAGTTAATGCGTCTGTTGTCCTTTTGGAGCAAAAACAGTCTTTCGTTGGCATTTTGATACTGTAAAATTAATGATTGGCAAGGATTATAGTTATTGTTAGTGCACAATTCCCAGGCTCAGATGAGGTTAGAGACTAAACACAAACTAAGCTGAACTCTTACAAATTTGTCAACTTGTAAGAATGTTAAAATCTGTTCTGTCATGCATTAGCACCACTGATGTGAATTAAAATTAGAGGAAATATGACCATGTCTCCAGGTTTTAAAATTCAGTCTAGCAGTTGCATTTGGGAGACATAAGAGCGGTGGTGTGCTAAGCATTTTCCGGCTCAGAAAAAGGCACAGGGCCGAGTATGATAGCCGGGATGAGATAGGAGTGAGTGCCACTTAATGTATGGAATGATCTTATTCTTGAGATATTCTTAAAGTGAAATAATTCAGAAGTGAACTAGCCTTTTAATATGGGGCTCAGGATTAAGATTCAGATCAATAATAGTTCAAGGTTCTCAGCAGTACATTAGCAGTAGGGTGCCAAGAGCTGGCAGAAGTTGGCTATAAGCACATTCAGGGCCTATAATTAACACTTAAGTGTTGTTGCAATTAGGGCTGTAAAAAACTGACATTCAATTATTAACAGCTGTTATACAACAGACAGGACAGCTTAGTTAAGGCAACATATCACCACTGATTAAATATATCATTATAGAGCACCATGATTCATTCTAAAATATTATAGAAAACCTCATCTGCGGGAGAGACATTAGAGCCAGGCCTGGGAATAGTCAGATGTGAGTGCCTGGCGGCTGGGTGGGTGACCCTTGTAGCTCGATGCAGAAATGTGGCAAAGGACCATTTTAAGCTTACCACCTACAAGTCAAAGGGTAGGGGTAAGATGCAATGCCAGTATCTACTTTGTATCAGACTGTGGTGGCGAAGAGAGAGCTGCTGCACAAACAGCAAACAACAGCAAACAACTCCCTCACAAACTTTGTTCAAACCCTCATATATGGCCATGCACTTTGGATAGTGAGAGATATAAATTAACCTGTGGATACATGTAGCTAAGATGAGGAGCTCACTGACTCCAGAAAACATCAGTGTTGAGCTGGTGCTCTTTTGCATAAAGAAGTTCAGATACCAAGTGAGGACACTGCCTCCTTGAGGTGTTCTGGGCAAGACTGACTTGGAGGAGACCTCGGGGCATTCCCAGTTCATGCCAGATAGATTACATTTCCCAGCTGGACTGGGAGCGATGGGAAATCCCTCAGTTGAACTAAGGAAGTTGCTGAGGGACAGGACATTGGAGTTTCCTTATTTAAGAGACTAAAAATAGAACAGAGGAGTATTTTTAGGGGTCAGCTTCTAATAATTTATTTAAAACAACTTCCCCAAAGATCTGGGATAAAAAACGATTTAAACATTTTTATTATTTTATTATTATTAACTTTTATTCTTTCTATTTTATTCTAATTATCAGAGAGGATCCATGGAACTCTGACTATGATAAAAGGAACACTGATAATTATTAATCCTGATAAAAGTATCGTGGCTTACATCAATAGATTTTTATTTAACTATATGTTTTATTAATTCCTTTATAATTTATATGTTACAATTTATTTGAGCAGAAGGTTATTTACTGCTTCCTATGAGACACCATTACATCACTTAGGCTGTACTTCATGAAGCATTCATCAGCGTTTGTAACCCTATTTGTTTTGTTTTTACAACAGAGTTACTATAAAAATAATTTAACACTTTTCATAGTGGTAAAAGCACAGGTGTAACTTAAAACATTAACAATGGCTCACTTGTATTCAAGTGTCCCAGTAAGCATGACGATGAGCCAGCATGCACAATACCAGGACCCTGAAACTGAAGCAGCTACACCTGTGCTTTTCCTGCTGTTACATGTCAAAAATACTACTGTGAAAAAGGCCTACTGGCATACAGTAATCGGCATTCACACACTGAGAAAAGACACTGAGACACAAAGAGCAACCTAACAGCAGCCGAAATCTTGTTTTTGCTGACCTCTGGCGATTTAACTTTTCACCTTGCTATATGGCCATAGCAGTGTACTCCAGGGTGTGTCAGTACACCATGACATCACTGTTGGGTGTGGTTACAGGTGCTATAGAGCACACTTCCGACCAAATCCAGCCCCATGAGATGCTGACTGTGGTGAGAGGTGGAAAAGACTTCTAACCAGAGAGGACAGTAAAATGCTGCTTTTTAGCTCGGTGCTCTTGAAGGAGGTGCAATAAATGGGAATTACTAAGATTATAAATACTACACCTACTAATATAAAACTGTAGCATCAGCATATTTAATAAGATTAACTGAAAAAAACCCCAAAATTCTCAAATCTCATCATTTTGCCTCCAGTAGTACAATTGATTGGAGGGATATCGACAGCTAAGCGGGAACTACTGCATATTTCTTACTAAAGCCTCAGAGCTGTTGCTGCAACCAACCCAACTTGATGCTAGCAGTTGCAAATGTCTTTCCAGAAAGTTTTGAGAAGGAGTATATTTGCCAAGTGCTCTTTTAATGGCATCTGTAGCGATAATAACACAATGACACTTTTTTGGAAATGCGCTCCTGGCCTGTGGTTGTTATGGAAACAGTGACCTAGCCTGAGGCTACAGAGTGCTGCAGGGGACAAACAGAGGAAACATCAGTCAACCTCTGTATAACACAACACACACCACATCCACAGTTATTTGGTCTTAAAAGGAACATCTGCACTAAAGTAGTATTCACATATGTACATTTTCCGATCTAGGACAGTTCAGCCTAGATTTGTAAATAAGCACAACTAGCTTCCAGTATGATAATCTGGAGTCCCAAGACTTTAATCTGTGACACATCAGAGACACAGTCTGTATTCTGAAGATCCAAAACATAATTTCAATATGGTACTCTGTTTTGAAAGAACTGCAACACCAGTAATGGCTAATGGCTTTACTTTTTGTTTATGTTTACTAATGGCTTTACTGTTTTGTTTTTCTTTTTTCTTTGAATCGCATTAACGACATGTTTTCACTTTCAAACTGAATTACTAAACTCTTCATAAAAAGGCTGATAGTGTGACACCCCACAGCTTCATTGTGAGGTTGCAAGAGGCTTGCATACTTATATTTGAAGTCAAGGTAAAATAACTATATATTCTACTTACAAAGTTGTAAAATGTTCACTTTCTGTGTAACATTTCAAATTTAATTTTCATTATTATAAATTAAGTTCATAAGGCCAAAAAGTAGCTTCATGCTTGAACTCCTGACTAATTCATACTGTACTTTAGGCCTGAACTATCTAGTTAATATGAAAGCAACCAGTGAAGCAGCAGTTTAATTGTGCTGCTCTCGGAGAAATGCATTACTGAAATGAAATAGTACTAAGTGCATCACAGAAATGACTTGAACAAAAAGAAAATACAAAGTCAGCAGACTAAATGTCAGTCCATCTGTCTTTCTTTCTGCTCACTTGTCATTTTTTCTATTTAATAAACTTTGCTTAGAGCTCCATCAGCCCTCCACAATAACTCCTGAAGGTCCCCACACCTCACCATGACAGACAGTCCTGAGGAAAAAGGGGCGTCAGAGAAAATATCTCATTCAGCCAGAAAACCTCAAAACCTCTAAAACCACATCCATTCCCAGTCTCCCTCATCATTCCCCCTTTCGCTGCTCCTCCTCCTCCTCCTTCTCTTCCTTCCTCTCCTAAGAGCACTGCCAACACATCCTGTTCTATCTTTTTCCTTCCTGCAATCATTGCTATGACAACCCTGACCTGGCCGTTACTTCCCGTAGTAAGAGCGGCCGGCCCTGAGGCTGTGGTGTGTCAGAGGGGACAGAAACATTTGGAAATAACATCACTTGCCTCGTCAATACTCACATGCACGTATGTGCATGTGTGAAACCGCTTAGCACGAACATATAATACAGTATGTGTTCTTGGACAATCTCTTCTTTAATACAGTGTTGCTAATTCTGTGTGTGTAGCGATACGACTGAGACAGACTTGTGTGTGAGTGTACATCAGTGCTGCATATGTGACGGCTGGTGTATGCACGTGAGTGTTTTTCTTTGACATGTGTAATGTGTGTTACTTCACTGACTTTCTCACCCAGTCAGATAGCAGCAAAATTTAAGCTGCTAATAAAGTTAACAGGTCACAGATCAGACATGACAGAAAACAGGATTAAGGTACATTTATGAATGCTAAGAATAGAAAGGAATATAAGAGAATACAAGAGGAACACAAGTGTTCATTGCTCAAATGTTTGAATGGACATTAATCATTGCTGTCCCTGTTGCTTGTTGCACCCCTCGCTCTCTCTCTCTCTCTCTCTCTCTCTCTCTCTCTCTCTCTCACACACACACACACACACACACACACACACTCTTTCTCTCTCTCCCGGTATGTGTAACTAGCTGATTATGGTACAAGCTGCTGAGAGTGACGGAGAGTCACAGGCAGGCAGGCACGCACGCGACTGAGGAGCTGCGCCAACTCCATGTACAGAGGGAGAGAGAGAGAGAGAGATAAAGAGAGAGAGAGAGAGGGAGAGAGAGAGAGAGAGAGAGAGAGAGATGAATGAAAAGCAGGAAANAGACGACATCGAGACAGACACCTTAAAGATATGCAAAAATAAATACACAACTCATACACGCAAACTCATGGGAAGACAAATGGATTCACACATACATGCAGCATGAAGAAAGACACACACACACACACACACACACACACACAAGGTCTAATGCATCTTCATTTAGTCCTGCTGTCCTCTGGGCACATTTACATCTGTCAACTCACTATACAAAATGGATGGATGGGCTCGTGTGTGTGTGTGTGTGTGTGTGTGTGTGTGTGTGTGTGTGTGTCTTTCTTCATGCTGCATGTATGTGTGAATCCATTTGTCTTCCCATGAGTTTGCGTGTATGAGTTGTGTATTTATTTTTGCATATCTTTAAGGTGTCTGTCTCGATGTCGTCTAGCATGTACATGTGTGCATATTTGCTTCCGTCTCTCTCGTTGTATACATACACTAATGTCTGTGCGTGTGTGTGCAAAACAGTCAATTTCCTTGGTAGGTGACAGTTCATGGTTCCCTGGGCAGCACAGAATCATGGGTAAACTCGATGTCACAACCATTCCCATATATCATCAGACTGACACAAACAAAGATACACACACGTATATATACACACACACACACACACACACACACCTACACAAACACACAATATAATGCTTTATTACCATTTTCTAAGTGCAAGAGGTTGCATCATAGCTCATGGGGAAAACCAATAGGCAGTATAAATGTATAAATTACACATTATGTGTCTCTGAATTGCTGCATCTTTTTTACCCTTTCAGTCAACGTATGTAAGATGTACTGTCAAAGAGGATAGCTTACTCTCAGTACACAGTGTTTTACATAAAGAGGGAGATTTAAATCCAAAGAAGCAAAAGTCTATTGTTTCTGTCAGATGATGTGAAGTAACATTATCTGCCGGGCAGTTTTGGGGACTCACTAAAGCTTTCCTCTGATACACAGAAGTGGGTTGTAATGGAGTAACAGATACATTGGGATAATGGTTAAAAATGCAGTGTCATTATTCCTCATGCCTTCCTTGCTTTATTATCACAGAGTTTCCCCAGTAAAATGTCAAGGGAAAGCAGAGACTTCGTTCAGGTAATGTGAGTCTGTAAGGGTGTAACATCTGCATCATTGATTTTTCAGAAATTGCCTCAATAAAAATAATGAAGAATGATGTTACTATTCATAGGTTTAACTACGTTTATTATCTTCCCGCATACTGTGTGTACACTTGTATAAGGTATAATTCAATACTAAACAAGGACAACTGTCCACATAACTTTTTTTTCAGATGGATGTCTGTGCTCTCTTGCCTATTTGGTGTTTAGCGATGTTAAATCTTCCAGCTGAAGATGTGTGACATGCCTAATCCTACATTTGCCTGTTCACTTGGAAATGAGCATAGCAGAGGGAAAAAATGACCCTTGTTCCTTCACAACTGAACGGACAGACTTGCACTGCACTGAAATTAAATGTGTGAAATGGCCAATCACTGACAACAAAGGCTGTTATGTTCACCACATCGGAGGCAGTTGCTAAAAAGTTTGCTCAGCATGACAAATTTGCCCAAAGACAAGACAAAAATTAAACTCCCTATAAGAAATGTTGTGTGAGCTGTAAATACTGCCAATGCCAAATCAACATCCCAACATGTCTGCCAGTCTTACAGTAAGCCGTACTAAAGTCTCCTCAAAGTCACTCAAATTAAAGGTAACTACAAATGATGCATATCACAGACTTTTTTGTCTGTCGGCTGTAAATATGCTTACACAAGGCAATAAAGCATGAATGGAGTGACATAATAAAGATAACACTGCTTCCTCGCGATAAATCACTGGTGTCATAACCTCCAAATTCACAGGAACTCCAATGATCAATCAAACCAACAATGGAAGTGGACAGCCAGATTTTGCTGACTCTACCTCACCAATCCAAAATGCTGCTGTCTTTTGGATACTGGCATCTGTGCACTTGGGATAAATATCTGACACCCCCCCNCCCCCCCCCCCCACAAGAACTTGTTTATGACCCAAACCAGTTTCTGCTACATTCATTCATATGCCGCCCCTGAATTTTCAGCTCCATTGGAATCCCCTGTGTATAATATTGCGTTATTTATCACTATTTTTCAGCAGTCACTCTGTCACTCAAGCAACACTGTCACAGCTGGAGCCCCATTGTTTTCTGTTCTGCTCGGTTGAAAGCTGCTGCTGATACTAACTCAACACTTCCTGCATGTGCATCACAATGAATGTGAAAGCAGCGGTAGGCCTTGTGAACCTCTTCAGAAAGTGTTGACAATGCCACTGAGGTTAACTAACGTTGGGATGTCGGTTGAAACACTGCAAGGACAAAAAAATAAAGCATCAAGGACTGATGTTACATTTTATGAACAACAAATAAAAGTTTAACTGGCGTATAAATGAAAAATAAAAAATAAAAATTCTACGGGAGCTATGCAAGAGAGCAGTTTGGTTTAGGTTTGCAAACAAAAAGACACAGCTGAACACAGCTGAAGTGGTTATATTAAGAGATGCAGAAGTTTTTTACAGGTGGGCCAAACCTCCAACATGCAGCAAGGCTGTAATAAAAAGAATGGGCTCTGATAAGCACACAAGGTTTGTATTCCTCCACAATACCAGTAAACCTACATGAGGAGTCTAATAACAGCATTAAATTTAAAAGCCTTTTGTTTCAAGAAAACCTCCATGCAGATGTCAGTTACAAAATATCAAACATGTTAATATTAGGGCAGCTCAGATCAGTGGGATAAAAGCCAAATCTGTAAGCCACACGACCAGATAATCTTGACTGATGACCGAGCCCCGGATTGAAATTTCTCCTCAGATGAGAAAATATGATGTAAATACTGGTGTAAAGCCCAACAATCCTGTTAAGAGGTGTCAAGCCCTGTTTGTCAAGGGCAGATGTCTTGCAGGTTTTTGTTCCCTGAAAGTTAATGAGCCGCACTTTGTATCTGAGACTAAACGTGGCTCATTAACTATCTAGGAGAAACAAATACCTGAAGGACGCCAGGACTGCAGTTTGACTATTTCAGTAAGCAAAACAATAAAGAAGAAGTTAAACAATGAGCAGCAAAACCAAAATAAGTAAACAAATAAGAACAAACAAGAGCAATAATCTAGTGCACAAAGTTCTTGTTTCCTATTTCATCTCATTACTTTCAATATTGTCTTGAATCAATCTTTAACCCGGCCCTGGAGAATACAGAGCCCTGCTTGTTTTCATACAAGTCATTCAATCAGGAACTAATTTTTGTGCTTAAAACTCCAGGTTAATGCAATTAAAAATATCAAGATGGCATCATGTTTACATAAACAATCTCAATTAAAGGCTAAACGCTTAAGGGTAATCTATCCAAACAGATTTAGATGTGGACATGACCTAAATGTTAAAAAATGTGCTAGATGAGCAGAGGGAAGGACAATAATTGGTGTTAAGTATAATGTTGCGTATATGTTTTGATTGGATACCACAGCAGAAACGTATTCTGAAAATGCACCTCCTTTTAAATCCTAAATATTTAGGATATGTTATAAAAAGGTGAGACCATGTTACATTTACAGTTTTGAAGGAAATTAAAGTTTCAATTTGAACAGCCAGTGATAAGTGTCAGCCTTTGGGTTTATCTGTTAAATTAGAGTGAAATCAAACTATTGCTGATGTTGCTGTGGACCCTCTGGAACCCCTATGATACACCTGCTTCCAAAATGAACCATAATATTTTGCTTTCATACCAAAGGACTTGGCAGAGAAACACAAACTTGCATTTTTGTCTCAAATAAAATAACAAACCGGGGGCCAATAACACGACCTGGCCAGACATGAGCCATGGTTCCTGTCCAACACTTCTTAGAGAGGTAATACAGCAGTTTTTGTGATGATGTAGATGGGCAACACTCCCAGTCACAAGCAGAAAACTACCAACGACACGAGATATAAAATCAAATATATTGTTTTGCGGCAATCAAAAAGGCCAAACTTGATCTTTGACTCTGGCTCTGCTCTGTTCTGCTCCACAAATGCTGGGAAGTTACTTTGATGTCACCGGCAGACCAGCTGCTTGACTGCAACCGTATGTGTGTGTGTGTGTGTGTGTGTGTGTGTGTGTGTGTGTGTGTGTGTGTGTGAGATCACATGGCTCATCCCTAGCTTTCCTGTTCTTTATGCCCACCTGTCCTCTGTGGGTGTTAACCATAAAAACAATGTAAGCCCTGTTAAACCTCCCCATATTTCAACTCTAACACTCTTATCTCAGTTCAATTTGCGTGTTTCAATTGTTGTGTGTGGGAGAGAGATAAAGTAAGAGATAGAAATTTCATGTAGACCTGTGTACACCATTGTGTGTGTGCAGGTGTGTGTATGTGTGAGTGAGAAAGTGTGTCTGTTTGTGCTTGCGTATTAGAATCAGTGTGGGTTTGTGGGCGTTTCATGTATTCTGGATCAATACATGTTGTGTTTGGGGAAATACACAGCCCCTTTAGGGCTTTCTGTGGTATAGCTGAACACACACACACACACACACACACACACACACGCAAACACAAACAGACACACAATCATGTAAAAAGGCCTCTGTGCTTAAGTGCTCCATGTCTGTAACATATTTACAAGATAAATGGGTGACTGTGGTGAAGAGTGTGTAGTTCTTTGTAAATCTTTGTGCATGTGCACGTGTCTGAGATAAGCTCACAGTCTTTACAGTGTGTGTGTTTTAGATGCATATGACTACCTGCAGTACAACAAACACTGATATTCCACGGCCAATAAAGATTTTCAAATTGACTCAGTGGTTGCTGGAGTGTATTGCAACACATAAACAACAGAAATATGGCAGAAAGACAAACCAACAAGTTGAAAGTGTTGTACTCAGTGTTGAAAAGATTCAAGATAATTTTACTCACATGTCACCTCGTCATGACAACAGTCGGACAGACACAGTGCACTCCATCTCCTCTCCAGACACATGTGTATCATCCACAGCCAGTCAAGTGTGTACACTTGATGTGATTTTGTTTTCATGGATTCGTGATAAGAATTGTCACAGTGCTCTGAAAACAACATATGTCTCTAAAGATCTTCTTTGAGCCTGACAGTGTTGAAAACAAAGCAATTATGGTTCATGCACAACTCATCCAAACCGTCTCTCTCCAGGTGCACAGTTTTAATAATTGAAATTATTGGAGATAGCAGCACTGATGAATTACAGTTTATACTTAAATGTCACTTTAAATGTATCGGCTTCATTAATGCATGTTCCACAGGCCTTGTAGTGGGAGATAAAAGCCTTAACAGATAATATACTTAATAGGTACAATAGTCATGGATCATATAGTTAATTACAGTGTATGCAAATGCACAGATAAGAACACTGGCAGCGCTGTATGATTACAGAAGAAATATGGCAATAAAGTCGATGGGTGGCCCTCCATAAAAAAACTACTAAAAAACAAAAATATTATGATAGAGATGCTATAATTATTTCACTCCATAGGTGTGTCATTACTATAAAAGTTGAATATATTTTGCCCTTTGCTTCATCATTTCATTTAACCGCTCTGCATAATGACTCGTGCTCCAGAAAAAAACAGTAATCAAAGCAACCAATAACTCTCTCATGTGGGCAGATGAGTATTGTTATATGATAGACTTGATAAGAACCTTTTGGTAAATAAAGGGCAAATAAAAATACTACAAACATCTCAAAATCCGCAGCACCACCTGTAATACATTCAAGTTTGCATTACTGTGCCTGTAAAGCCAATAACCTGACAAACATTTTACAGTAAACTCCTGCAAGTCTGACTGGATTATATAACCTCACACACACTGGATTACAAAGATTAACACCTATACTTCCAACAAGGGACTTCTATCAACATTTCATTGAATTACATTCTGTAGACCTGAAAAGGACTTCGGGGCCTTTAAATAAAAGAACACACACACACACACACAGATATAAAACATAGTTAAATGGTAATATATATTATAGTTCATTATCCAACAGAGCAGTGACTATTAATCATCTCTACGCAGGCATGGCGGTGTGTGCGCATTTCACATCATAAAACAAAAGATCAGTGTGTATCAGTATATAAGCGGTGTGTGTGTGTTTGTGTACGTTTACGTGTGCACACTTTAACAATGTGAAATTAAAGGTCAATGTGTGTGCATGTGTTAATACTTTACAACGAGGAATCATCATATTCGTGTATTTAGGCAGCTGTATGTCCATACACACACACCTCGAATGTGTGCGTGTGCACAGATGTGTGTATCTTGCAGCAGTCAAGATCATCTCATTAGATTGATGGCTTGAGGCTGAACCGTGCAACTATTTGACGTGGAATGCACCTTGGTTTTACAGTATTTTACAGCTTTTTCTAACATTTTACAGCGTTTCCATTTAAATAGTGTTCAGTCCAGAGAAAACCATTTCTACGGTTGGAGAAACTCATATCCTGTTTCGCACATGCATACCTGTGCACGCGCACACACACACACACACACACACACACACACACACACACACACCTGCACACACACAACTGTTAAATGGAATAAGTTTGACAGTGTGACAAGCCATAGTGGGCTAAATGAATCATTCACTCTATAATACGTGCTCACGTCACACAGACACACATGTAAAGACACAGACACACATATGCAGAATACACACACACATATTTTCTCTCTCTCAATCTCTTTCTCTCTGTCACACACACATATAAAATCATTCATTGATTCATTAACCACTTTGTTCCATCCGTCCATCTTTCAGCAGAGGGTGAAGGACGGCTGGAGGAAGGGAGGGATGGAGGGAGAAATGGAAGAAAAGGACAGATAGAAGAACTGCATGAACATGAAGCAGAAAACGACAGCGGGAAAATTATGCTGTTATAATACATATCAAGAAAGTGACACTATTGTATACACACCGAGAAAACAGTGCTGAGAGTGAGAACGACAGGAAGACGATGGGAAATGGAAAATGAAAGAGGAGTGGAAGAAACCTTTAAGGAAGGAAGACAGGGAGCGCAGGGAGACGGTACATTGAGTGAATGTGAGAGGCGAGTGCAGTGGAGAGAAACTTTTGATGTTCTCGTGTGAAACATGTCACGTAAAAAAACAACAGGGGGAGAATAATTACAAGCATCTCAGAAAACCACCAGCTTTCACGTTCATCCAAACAATACACATGCACCCACATGTGACTAAACAACAACCAAACTGAATACATTAAAATCAACTGTGCCTGTAGCCCACACAAGAGCAGCCTGTCTCTTATCTTCTTCTGCAGATTACATTTCTGACAAAATCATGACAGAGACAGCAAATGAGAAGAGAGAAGAGACTGATGAGAGGAGTACCACCCATACTAATATTAATACTAATAATCATAGTGACTGGACAAAAATCTACACACAAAAATAGCTACTAACGGGAACGCTAGCCTGCTAATGTCCTCTCGCCATGATTTTATAACAATAACAATGTCTCTGCAGAATATACAGTAGTTGTTTTGCAATAAACTTTCCACCAGCTATAAACAGCAGTAATAGAAAATAATAAAACCAGAAAAGAGTGCGAGGAAAAAGAATTGCTAGAATTTATTAAATATTGACTGTTTTTCATTTTATTGGTTCTTTGAAAAGGAGACCAGTGAAATCAAACTACTGTACAGTATTTTTAAGAAGAACACTACAAAAAGTTGGAGATAAATTAAATTAAATAAATTGTGCATTTCAATTTTAATTAACTGCACTAAATCCTTGATTTTATTAAAATCCTGCCTAAACTGTGTTTTTGTGTCTGTTTCTATGTAAACACCTCAAGTTTAACTACACTTTGTACACCCCAAGGTGCCATTAAGTGCTATTGTAACATCGCAACTTCCCGTGATTTTTCCATTGTGTGAATGTGGGCTGGTATATGTATGTGTCAGGAGTGGAAGCACATTAGTGCAATTACTAATTATTGTTAGTTGCTTTTTCATGCCACATTCTGATTGTTTTAAATGTGAATGTTTTGACGTAAGTATTGCACTTTGCCTCCTATTTAAAAATCTGATTTGTTTTTAAAAAGCACTTTTGCAAGCTTCCCTTAAGCACCGAATCAAACCTTGATCAAACTGTTCATTTGCAGTGAACAGTCTAGTCACCCAAGAGAAGAGCAATTCTGTCTTAACTTACAATCAGACTACATATTAATACATTCTTTTCAGAGACCTGATGGCTTTGACAAATCAGCCACATTACTCGTGCCAGGAAGACTCTTTGTTTCACTTGTCCGTATAGCTTGTCTTCCAGTAGTAGTAGTAGTAGTAGTAGTAAAGAAGTAAAAAAGTAAAATTTATTCCAAGTTGACAAAGTTAGTGCAAACCAGACTTTTAAAAAGTGTATTGTTCTAAAATATACATAAACAATACCCATGTTTTGATTGTAGTCATGGTAAATGTGAGATAATCTACTCTGACCCAAGCAGCTATGAAAACACTTGACAGAGGCAAACCTCCCTCTGCCTCACATCAGTGGGTAATTAGCCTCCATGTAGTGGGTTATTAAAAAAAATAGCTTGTTGTGGATTAACCGTTATGGCAAAGGTATGATGATCCTGACAGGCTGCTGGGTATCAGTGTAAGACATGAATTCATCATGCTAGCACACATCGAACAGGCTTACGTATTCCCCCTCGAGCCAAAGCAATGAATGCACCTCAGTTGGGCTTGAACTGAAATACATTTGCTGCTTCAGATTTAGGGCACAATCAGTTCAGAATATTCCCAATGTATCAAGAGAGCACTACAGTGTCTTGCCACACGACATCTTAGGGTAGCCAGCAAGCTTTACGAGCTTACACCTTTAATGAGAAGGGCTCACCAAAACCTACATGCATCATTAGGATGGTGTACCTGCTGGCTCTGTTCTCTTGGGGGATATAAAATGTGCTACCTGAAAATTCAGTACTTGAGGAGTGAGAAGATTTTTGTTTTGGCTGTTTTATTGCGCTCCTCGCAGACTGTGGTGCATGCAGAATGAGCCGGAGCCTTTTTCAACTCCATTACAATTCTTTGCGATGAACCGTGTTCTTGGCTGCACTGAATATTTATTGTTTTCTATTCAGTTTCCACTGCAATGGCAGGGTTGATTAGAATCTATGCTATTTTTAAAACAAGCTGAGGCAGAATGTAGCAGTAAATACACTGTGTTAAACAGCTGGAATTAAAGTGTGCGTGTATCTGTTTGTGTGTGCAAAAGCAACACAAAATGTGCATTACTCAAAAATTTTAGGCAGTATTGCCAGTTTTCATACTTTATGATGTTTGATGGCCACTGGACCCTGATATGTAGGAGGAAAAGAGAATTTTACCCCCAAGCATCTGCTGTTGGCATGTGCTGTTGACAACTGAATCACCAGGATTAGACCAAAGACACACACACACACACACACACACACACACACACACACACACACACACACTAGCTTTTGTCACATGAGCCAGTCATCACTGACAAGTTTCTGGTTTGTCTCTTCACTCCCTCGATACAGAGAGAGCTCCGTTTTCACAAATCATGCATGTTTGTGTGCGTCATTGTGAGTCTTTGTGCATAACTGCAATTTGAGGGCCAGCACTTGGTGTTTTTGTCCTACTGAGTGTTTGGAGTTTGATTGTTATAGGCTTTTATAAGAACACTCGCAGCCACCAGTATATATACAAGATTTGATTGAATGAGTCTGCCTGAGATCGTTTAAGGCCAGTAATCCTACAGTCTCCTTTAAAGACTTTCCTGTATGAAGTGAAAAACCTGATGAAACCTGTTCTCGTTCACCTACATGTTTTACACTAATCTGTTTCACAGGCTCTCCTCGAGAGCCACGTTTTCACTTTTCCTGTGATCCATAGCTGTTTTTGTGGCCTTTTTGAAGGTTACTCCAATAAAACGTAGGCTGAGCCAGGGAATGTGCATTTCGTTTGATTTGTAGCTTTGTTTTGCCACTGCTGGTTATATTTCAGCCAGACTAACCAGCAGCCCGGGTGCAACAATGGCTCACTGGATTGCAAATCACATGCAATTCATTGTGTACCTAAGGTAAATAGCTGAGGTGAATCCAAAGCCTGGTGGCCCTGACAATGCCGTTTTTAATCTTATCTGTCTGTTGTTGAGTTAGTCCAGAAGCACTTCAGTACTGCCAGAGCAGCCCTGTGACATTGCCACCAAACACAGTGCACAGGTCGAAAAATCCTCATCCCATTTTTCTGTTAATTAAATTTCATAGCCAAGGGTCAGTAGCTCAGTGGGCAATGTCGACAGTGACCGGACCTTGTTAGAGTGACTGAAATGTGTCTCATTTCTGTCAAGGGAATGTAACTAATTCATTTGTCACCAGGTCATAGCAGCCAGAAGATTTCACCAGGCAGTGTAATTCATAGCACGGAATTTGTCACAGTAAAGAAAAAAGACTGAAGCAATGCTGATGATTACAAAAGTGGTTAAGACTTATCAGCTACAACAAAACTCTTACTACCCTTTGGCGGGTGGCTTTTGGATTTAATGCCCTTAAACAATACTAAGCCAGATTATGTGGCAGTAGCTCTGTGAATTGAACCTTCATTTGAACCTTCAGCAGCTGGACATGCACATTCAGTGACTGTTGGGGTTATTTTATGCTCTGTTGCAGAGAATATTTCTGTGCCATATTTCTATAGGATAGATCTTGGTTTCTGTCTGTGCCGGATGACAAACACTTGACAGACAAAATGCAAAGTGAAAACGGTGTTTCAGGTCGCAAGGTATTGGGTTATTGTAATTAAATTACTCATCAGTGATGCAGGAACGTAACACACTACTGATCTGAAAATCTTTACTTGTGTTGCAATTACTGAATTATTTTCAGTAATTACAGCGTTATGCTATCATGCACTAAATTAAAACTTGAGTCACTATCTATAAATGAAAATCATTTTGCCTTGGCTAATTGTTTGTGGGAGCACAGAACATAAACAACATCCAAAATGACTGAGGAGGCTAGAGGCTTTGAAAAGTGGAAATACTCCAGATTTGTATCACATAAAGACAAGAATATCAGGATGAAAAGTAAGTCGTGTTCCAAAAATGTTGATTGTGCTTGTTGAAGCACTTGATCAGAAATATATCTTACATCAAGCTGGTGGCACAAGCTAAGAATGCATCAACTGCTGCTGCAACAGTCTAAGACCACTTTTGGGGCCAGCCGGGCAGCAGTAACACAGGGAGAAATGAAGAGACGTGTGTCAGGCTGCATAGTAGAGAAAATGCAGCACACGTCTATGGCAAAATCACCATAATTCAAAATAATTATGCACAAGACACCAGTGGCACGCAAGTATTGACATGACATTTAGAGAGTTAAAGCTGGACTAGCCAATTTTTTGTATTGACGAATAAGATGACTACGTTTAATGTGAAAGTGGTCGTTTGTAGTGACGAACCCACAGAGAATTATCTCCAAGCTCTATGAAGCCCTTTAGTTCACAGCACAGGCAGCTGTTTTTTTGTTTTTTTTTCCAAACTGTGCCAGATATTTCCCTCAGTAGTTGGTGGAGACCAAAACAGAGCTAAGAGGACTTCCATTCATCAGGTTACTCTGGATATATACTGATGTTGTTCTATGTCTGCTGGATGTGTAAACTGGCAAACACATGCGCCATAACAACTTAATGAGGTGATGTGTCTGCTTGTTAATCTGCCTCTTATTGGCCAAAAATATAATAATTTAAAGTAAAGCAATGAGAAAGAAATGTGATGACGTCCATAGCTGATTAATTAGCAAAATAATCTCATGACAGTTTTAAAGGGAGCATTAAATACTCAGTAATATTACTTTGTCTGAGTGACTTCCCTGAACCAAAGCTTGTAGATAATTCAAAGAAAGTTATTTTCTCTTCTTTGGACTACTTTGTTTTGCCTTTATCCTCCCTTGAGCCTCCTTTTGTATTAAAAGATATCAGAGCAGACTGCTAAATGCAGGCGTGCAGTTCATGTTAAAAAGCTACCTTATATGATTTTGCAGGCCTACAGTCCTTAAAATCTACAGTGAAAATAAAACTAATGTTCCTTGAGATACTGTGTTGGTGTTTGTAGGTAAAGCACTGCATATGCGATCGACTGCGTTCGGTCCGTGTGCTCCTGTGAATTTAATGAATGTTTCTAGATGGCCTATAAGTTGTGTTTGTCTGTGTGTGTGTGTGTGTGTGTTTGGCTGAGGTGCCACCTATGCTGCACTTTTAAGAAGTACACAACGCTGTGAAAGGATGTTTAAACTTTCTCACCCCTTCTTCGGAGGCAGCGTACGTGTGTGCAGTATATGTGTGTGTGTGCGTGTGTGTGAAAGTGAGTGTGAGTGTGTGCATCAATGTGAAGTCTTTGATGTATGATCAAGGATTCTTATTGTTCACGGCATGACTCCGGCTAGCGTAAACACCACACAACACTTTCATCTAACATCCACACAGATAGCCACACACCTACACCCACACACAAGATACATACACCTGCACACACACACACATACACACACTTACACTTACTCAGAGGCAAATGCACATCATTCACTGATTTCAGAAAAATGAAATGGAAGAAAAGGCAAAGGGGGCAGAAGGCAGCACTCTTGCTCCCACTCCTTTCATTCTTTCTTTTGTCCCTTCTCTCTTCCTCTATTTCACCCCCCCGGCTCTCCCTCCCTCAATATCCACTCTTCATGTGCTATTGTCTCCTACCCCCTTTCCTTTTTGAATCCACATTAACCTTTGAAAGCTTTATTTTATCTTCCCATTCTTTGGTGTTTCTCATCTTCCCTTTGTAAACTGTCTCTATGTATTAGCTAGCACTTAGCATTTTTGCATTCACATCACTTCACCTCCAGTTCTTACCTTTAAAGCATTTCTAAATAACAAGACTCTGAGTGTCGTCTCCACGGACCCCATACATCAGACTTCATTCCCTCATCTACTATTTCATCTTCTCTTTTATATCTTCATCGTTAAGTGTTTCCATATTCATCTTTTGGAATCATATCCCAGTATAATTTCCATAATATTTTCGTGGCCCCTGTGCGTCACATTTTTTTCCTTCTCACTAACCATGCTTTGTGATTTTGTTTCCTCTCTCTTTTGATTTTTTTTTTTTCCCTCTGCTCACCTTTCAAATAGACTCTGGATCTTTTCTGCTTTCAATTCCCGTTTCAAAGGCTTGGTCTTTAAATGGTCTCTTAGTAACTAAAGTCCAGAGGTAATATCTCCATGGCCCCCACACATACATCTGATCTCTTCTTTTTACACATCATATTTATTTATTTCTCAGCATTCAATTATTTTTTAATGTATTTTTGCTTGCTGTTTTTATGCCTTGCAGTGTCCTTTGATGGGTAGAAATACACTAAGTGCTTAAATTATGATACTTATGATCCTTTTGGTTAAAAAACGTGTGTATATGTCTGGTTACTAATTGGCCTTTTTGTGAGACTCAAGGTATAGGGTGCAAAATGCAGTCAAGTGCAAATTGCGCGATACACCGTTTTGAAAAGAGTGTTTCTGTGAAAATAGTTGTGGTTGCACACAAAGCATAATGAATTTCATTATCATTTGGAATGCACAAGGAAATGAAATCCATTAAACAAACTGCTTTGGAAATGTAATAGTACGAATGAGCCAATTTGATGCAGAGTAGGAGAAATGTGTGTTTCTTTAAAAAGATGTGATTCCCCTGAGGTGGTGCACAGGGGCCGCAGGCTGTGTGTTGATCAATCTGGAGGCTGCAGGATCATGTTTGCGGTGATACAGATTCAAGACTGCTTAACTTTTATAGTGTTTTCAATTTGATGACCCAAATGGTAATTGTTACAGTGATGGTAGCTGACCACTATACATGACACACAATCAGATTTTTTTTTGCATTTTGCCTTTACTTACAGAACTCTTTTGGATTAAAGGCTGGTGCTTGTTTTACAGGGTAGAGCTACAGACATTGAAAAACCTCATGCAGAGAAAACACACAAAAAAATGGGATAGCTCAGAGGCGTGGACTGGACTGGGCACTCTAATGCCTATTTATAATCTTAATGTGCTGCCCAGAAGAAGATTTAAGCACCTGCATACCACATGTCTGAACTCTACCGGGGCATGTTTTGACTTAAATTTTGAGTGGTCAATATACAGTAAATTACTGTATGCTTGTCGTGTTTAGTGTGCGGCAATACATGAACCTTTGCAACAGTGACAAGAAAAGAGTGTGGCATTAACTCAGAGAAAAACAGCATTCAGAACATCTCATTATCTGAGCAAATCGAGCTCTAAGGTGACATAATGAAACAGCGCAATCTGTTAAAAACTCTGTGCCAGCTGATACAGCTGAGCAACATAGGTAAATGACATTGTTTCCAAATGATGCTTGACTGGGCAAGGATGTCCCAATGGGCAAATGTGTGGTGTGTTGATTCCTCCGTTCATGCATCCCATCCCCGGCATCTCTCCCTTGGGTTAGTAGTGGGAGGAGCCGAGGAGCGAGGAAGAGATGCAAGTGAGGGAAGCGTGGAGGCATGAATAGGTAAGAACCCTGTCTGTGTGTGTGTGTGTGTGTTTTATTTTCTCATAATATAGGCAAGAAATGCATGGATTTTATGAGTCTTTGGATAACCACGCTGTGAGAGCTGCAAGTCAGTATTCCTCCGAGTGTCGTCTCATTATTTCCTCTCTCTCAGTGTCTTTCTCTCTCATCTATCCTCTTTCCTATACAGCCCTACTGTCTCGCACATAAGAAATGACAAACAACATGACAGCTGAAATCAAAGTAACAGCCATTGCTGGGCAGTATCCTTATTATGTCGTCCTATTTTTTTTCCCTTTCTCTTACCAGGGTTTAGTCTAATAAAGCAGAAATTGCCCCCTCATTACTTTAAGCCTTGATTTTAACAAGACAGGGTAAACTGAGACTTTGGTTATGATTAATGTTCTCTAGTGGTCCTTTAAATGATGTTGCATTGTTATTTGTCTTCCTACTGTAGCATGCTGCATGTGTGTTATTTCAATTACTGTGTGTGTGTGTATGTGTGTGTGTGTATGTGTGTGTGTAGACTCATTTAGATGAAACTGTATAGCCATCTTGTAGCTTCTTGTTGGTGTTCAGTAGCATGTTGTATTGATTAATAAGCTTTATTACCCTAAGGGAAATGTTGATGTAACAGTGAAAAAATGTGTTGTACACGATCAAACACCCCACAAAGATAGGATTACACAGATGCATTAATATAAAGGCATATTTCAGTAAAGCCAGACCATTATCAATACATATCTTCAAAGTGGAAGCCATTTTCCATAACCTTGTTTAACATTTACTGAGATTTTTTGAAGTGTGAAATAAATTCAGTGACTGATATCCACCAAAGGACACTGAAGCAATGAGGTTAATTAAAATGATGCAGATAAAAAATATGTGAAACCCAAAGCACCAATAAATGATGATGATGGAAGGACACATCTTTCAAAACAAACCCAACTCAAGGTCCACTTACTAGCTTTTTCTGGAGCGGTCACCCATGGCACTTTGAGGACATGCTAAGTCTTAAAGTGTACGACTTCTCGTCTGTGTCCATGTTCTTGTCCATCTGTTGATAAAGACTGTATAATACGGTTTGAAGCTCTGGAAAAAGCTAGTAAGTGAACATTGAGTTGTGATTGTTTTTAACGATTATCTCCAAGGTAAAAAAAAACCCAAGTAGTTCAGAGTCAAAGAGCAATGAAAGTGTCTGTTTTCAAAAAGGTCTTTAAATTCAAAAAAGGGACATGAGCTAATTATGTATTGAATTCATCAAGCATATAAAACATGATGCATTCAAAATAGTGGTTTGGTGAAATATCTGAGAAACGTTTTTAAGACCTAATATCATCACTTCCATCACCACCATCATCTTTAAACTATTAGATCAAAAACCACATCAGATCAATAGTCACGTCTTCAGCTGAATTAATATTACATTATAGGTTTTGTTCCTACTCCAAGTATTTATTCACTTGTCTTTGATGACAAAAACGACCACTCACATCATTTCATCTGATCACATTTTTTGACAGCACATTATTAGGTATGGCCTCATTTCTTTCTTGTGTCTCACTCCTGTATCTTCCTGTTTTTCTTTCTCTCCGTCTTTCCCTCTAGATAGTCAGATGACTTCTGAACAGATTGAACAGAATATTAATTGCCTTCCTAATTTATGTTAATTTATGCTAATCTACACACTCATCGACTCTCAACGGGCTCGTTATCTAGATCGTTTAGAACGGCCAGGAAGAGATTCAGTCTGTGTGACCCTGAAGGTTGCCAGTTCAATTCCCAATGAGCTGAGCCTCGGGGCCTCAGCAAGTCTATTTAACCCTGCATGAACTGGTATAAAGCTCTACTCTTAAACTGGTTGATGCGTAGACACAAATATCCAACCCATTAGAATGAACAGACACATACACCGTAGTCTCATGTAGGGCACAACTCCTCCATTGCAATCTGTGACACACATAGTAAATTGGATGCACACGCAAGTAGTCACACAACCATTATAACAAATCTTTCTGAAACATGACTGGTGTCCACTTTAAAATGATTAAAGTGCTTTTCTCTGCTGCTTTCTCTCGTGCTTTGTTTGAAAGAAAAAAAGCAAAAATAGCAAAATACAGCAAGAGAGCATGACATGCCATCTTGTTTTTCAGATTATTTTTCTCAGCAGGCTTAGGGCTAGAGACACCAGAAAGATGAAGGAGAAAAGCACAGGACCAGGAATTAAATGTGAATACAGAACCTGATGGGTAGGTAGTGCTTGTAGTATTTGTCGAAATTTTGGAAATTCACAAGTAACCATTTGAATCCTCTCAAGCAGCAGCCTCAGCCACTGAATGACATGGAAACCACGAGTTCTGCCTCTTAGCAACAATGTTGGGTTTACTCCTTTTTGAAAATTGCAGTTGTGTGCAACCCTGCTATGTATATGCATAAGGATATATCACATTTTTAATTTAATAAACTATAGAAGAAATGATGACTGCATTTCCCAAGTGTATGTAAAGGGGCACTCCACTAATTTTAAATATTAAGTTCAGCTTAGTCGCCATGAGGAGTGCTACTCAGCCTGAGAAAAGAGCTGTAATGTCTTCTTTTCTTCTCTAGGGAGCTTTCTAAACTCTGATTTAAAAAAAATCTCTTCAGATTTCCAACAGAAGGCCTGTGTGGAACATAATACGCAAGTTGTGTTATGGGAAATGTAGGATCCAGTGTTTTTGGAGCTTGACCCATACTAGGGACTATAAGTCAGGATATCTTAGCTTGTACTGATTCGATTTTTGGAAGTGCTATGCTAAATCGGTGGTGTAACGGCACACTAGATCTTGTATGCAGGAAAAGCACTGTTACCCTGTCCTCTATGGCTTGAAACATCTGTTGAACCTCTAACTACATCCGTGATCACAGCTCGGTGTGGTCAGGTGTGGTCTGTTGTGACCACATCCATCTGTGATGGAGCATCATAGTGTGCAAGTGCAAAACTACAGCTGCACAGTGTGGCAAAAGAGCATCTTATCACCACTAGTTGGCAGCACAAGCCAGATTATTTGCCTGGGTGCGCTTACTTTTTAAAATTGAAATGCAGTACCATCTTTATCCACACCACAGTGATCAGTAATTCAGCCAGCACAGTCTACTTAACACGTTTTTTAATTGACAACTACACACATACAGACGGGTGACAAATTAAAGGAAAAACCTGAATGAACGAGTGGAGAAACCTAACGAATGCAGATGCTTCCATAGGGCACGAGGGGTCACTGAATGGTTTGATGAGTGTGGAAATGTTGTGAATCATATGCTGTGGCCTTCGCAGTCACCAGATCTCAACCCAGTTGAGCGCCTATGGGAGATTTTGGACCGGTGTGTTAGACAGCGCTCTCCACCACCATCATCAAAACACCAAATGACGGAATATCTTTTGGAAGAATGGTGTTCATCCCTCCAGTAGAGTTCAGAGACTTGTAGAATCAATGCAAAGGCGCATTGAAGCTGTTCTGGCAGCACGTGGTGGCCCAACACCTTACTAAGACACTTTATGTTGTTTTTTCCTTTAATTTGTCACCCGTCTGTATTTCTTATTTTGTATTTTATTTTCTCAAGGTTTCATTTTGTACAGTTTTATTGCTCGTGTGGGTGCACTCGCATTTGTCTATCTCTTCGCTTTTGCAGCTGTGATGACCTAATTTCTCCACACACTTTATTAAAGTTTCATTTTATCTTATCTTGTCCAGTCCGCTCCTGTGAAAGGTACAACACAATAAAGATGTTTAATTTTAATCTTCCCAGCCAGTGTGACTGGCGGACTCATGTATGACACATACAGACTCTGGTGAAAGCCAACAGCAAAAAACATCCACAGATGTTTTTCAATTTCTGATTTGATCAAGCCCAGAGCAAGACACACACACACACGCACACACACTCACACATACAACACAACGGAGTGAAAGAACACCTTCTGTATTCATGAAAAATGTATAAAGCTGCTAACCGTTCCAGCTCCGCATGCCTGCGCATTTGTGTGTGTGTGTACATGTGTGTGTTGTCATGCACCGAGCTCGATTAGATCAAGCTAAGTTGAAAAAGAGGGAAGCACTGAAGCATGACAGTGTTTGTGTGGTTTTGTGTATGATGGAGGATTTGGAGAAATCCCGTTGCTCTGTTGTTAATAAGAGCAACAGCACCTTTGCGTCTGACAAAAGCTGCCTCCAGAACCAAAAATAATGGATAATGTCTTTTCCACATTAAGGTTCAAGGTCTGAAATGTAACACTGGTGGTGGACAACAACTAAAATACAAAACAAAGCACACATAATGTAACAAAATGGATGACAGGACGACCGATTTTGCCGTACCAGATGTGTTTGTCCTCTGTTGGTCTAGTGTTCTACTGGCCTTACCAAATGTAATTGGTGTCCTGATGCTGACCAGAGTGACAGTTCGGCTCATTTGACCGCTCATACCAGAAGACCACCAAAGACAATTATCAAGCATGTCTGATAACAATTGGGACGTCCCGCTTGAGGTCAGGAGCAATGGAGGGCAATTAAACGGAGGCATGCTGACTCTCTCACAGCAGGTTTGCGATGAGGCTCCATAATTACCCTGCCGACGTGCCGATCCTGAAAACTCATCACTCGTCACAGGTGCACAGATATGCTTTGCTGCCAAGCGCACAATCCCACATTCTCAGCAGCCTGCTATTGATTCGTTTTGACTGCTTTTCATATCATTGCATCGTGTTCCTCTGGGAGCTTTTGATTTTTGGGTGAGAACAAGGGTAGTCAGTCTTCCCATGTCATCTACTTTGCACGCCACTTCCACAGGAAAGCAAGACTGCTTTAACTGCAGAGCCCATTTTTGTCGCCTACCATGAAGCCACCTTTACGGTTAGAGTTGGGTTCATGTCAGGGTTAATGTTAAATAATGTTAAGACATTTCATAAATAAGCAAGCCACAGCTTGGTAAGGATCTATTTTCTGTCACCTGTTATCTTCATGGTTGCTCCATCAGGAGTTGGCTATTTAAATAAAGTGTTACAATTATCTCAACACTGTGGCCTGGTACCATATGTATCAAACTGCTACATATGAATTGTTGGAATTAGAGAGAAAGACATTTTAACATTTTATTCCAAATCAAAAACTTAAGAGTAAAAGCTTTTCATCAGATTTCTGGTGCACTGAAATATAAAATCAGTGACGACTGTTAAGTTGGTTAAAAGTAGTCTGCTGTGGTCTCAATTATCTTTAGTATCAAGGCGGTGTTATCAAATGCAACACCGGTCATAATGAATATTTTTAGAGCGAGTGTAATTAGATGTTTGATAAATTCGGGCTGTAATGTCAACCTGTTTTGCTATACAGTTTAGTTAGCACATTTGAATTTGTCACATTATTATTGTATTCTTGTAGAATTGTATTCTAGCAACCATGGAGAACATCAAATTTGACTTTATTGAACAGAACATGGAGACTTTTAAAAGAAAAATGCCTTCGGAGTTTGCATTATATTTTAGCTTTTTTTTCTCTCTCAAATGGACAATGTAACATAAAGAGATGGATTTCTTTTTTTTTCTAAGAAAAGCACACCTGCACCTTAACACACACAACCACACACACACACAGATTTGATCCTACAATGGCCTAGTTTAAACCCTTATTCACAAACCCCAATACAAATTCAAAGGCTTACTGTCTCTCCTTCTTTTTCGTGAAGACATACTTAATATTCTTGTTGCCCTCTCTCTCTCTCACTTTCTTGCCTTCTGCCTTTCGCTCTCTCCTTCTGTCTGTCTTTCTGTCTGTCTTTCTCTTTTACACACACACACACACACAAAGGTTTGCCCTGTCTTTCAGCTTAAGCAGAGATTGTCATGGAGTCATGCAAAGTTTCAACGAAAGAACGTCAACCAAGCACGTCAGATTAACACAAGGCTGGCTCCACTAGATAGAGCACACACACACGCACACAACTGCACACACATACACACATTCACGTCAAACACACATGCACAATTTCGAAGACACACACATTTCGATTTGCTAAGACCCTGACTGACTGACACATCAGACATGAGTGGATGGCAGAGAGAGAGACAGAGAGAGAGAGAGAGAGAGAGAGAGAGAGGTGGGGCGGGATAAACAGCTGGAAGAATTCAGAGGGAAAAAAGTAGTAATTTCAGAGAAAAAGAAACGTAACTGGAACCACAATTACTCTAATTACACAACAAACTGAGCTAATTCTACTCTTACAGAAAGACACAATCTGGAATACATGCATGTAAATGGCAGTGAGTCATGAACTTGACTTTTGAGTGTTTGCCGCAAAGAATCTAGCAAATTCATACTCCTCCTTTCCCCCTGATTTTCTGAGCTTCAGCTGATGTAGAAACATAAGATTGCAGCCCTGCAGAATGTGAGCAGAAGAAGAAACCTTGTCATGCTTTCATATGCAGTTAAATAATTGAAAACTTGGAGTGCAAAGATCAAGGTCGGCTATTAAGCAAGTAAAGTATATATAAAGGAAGTAAAGTAGACTTTAACCTTACACTTTGAACACAGCAGAGTGGACACTGACAGCAAAGACCAGAAGACTAAAATAAAATGTTCAATTTGTTTAAATTGAAGCAGTTGAATTCATGGCTTTGTGTAAACAGTAAATCAAATAATTTCCAAAAACAAGCCTCTGTCTCACAGCAGGAGAATAGTGAGCGCTGTCTCAAATTATTGCTGGTGTCACTCCATGTCCCCATTTAAACACTGGCCATTTCAAGTGTATCTGGAGCAAATCCAGATGAGACTTAATACACTTTCATTTACACTTAACCTCATATGTATATGCGTTAGCTTTGGCCAGGTGATTGCTTGGTTTTCCGGGGCTACATGCAAACAATGGTCAGTCCTACTACAGTCCAGAGGGCGGTAGTAATACATGTAAAGCTGAAGAACAACTTCTGAACTTCAGCAGTTACAGTTTTTTTTACAGTTTTACAACAACAACCACAAACACATGGAAACGCATATATAAGCCAGACAAAATTTGTGTAATTTGAGCACTCACATATGTATAAAACATAAAATGGTTTGCGCGGGCAGGTAGATGGTCGTGTTTATTAACAAAGAAGTATGTATAAATGTCCCAGAATTAGTGCTGTAGTGATTAATTGATCAAAAACACTACACATAACATGTTTAGCATGAAGTGTTACGTAGAGTACAGCTTCACTTTGCACTTATCTTTGTTATACACAGTACTTGACCTCTCTCGCCCTCCACTCTCTGTCTTTCTCTCTCTGAATATTAAAAAGCTGACAGCAATGTGGCCATTAATATTAACACTCTGCATGCATATGTAATAACATTTAGTCATCATGGATTCCGCACTTCCTCTGAAGGGATGTGGTGACTTGATGAACAGTAAAAATATTTTTTACTCGCCAGGTAGCTGTCATATTGTGAAGCAAAGGTTTCTGCACTGATTGTTTCATTAGCATCATCAGTGAGATGATGGTCATCATTAACTGCAAACTCTTTATTTTTTGTCTCTCTCCTCGGTCTCTCTGTCCCCCGGCCTTGCTCTCCACCTGCCCTGCTTTTCACAGAGTCGTGTAGTTAAATAATTGAAGTGGCGGGTACGTTGAGTCTCGGTTAAAATAGAGCCGACGTTTGCAGAGGAGCACTTGATAGCTGACCTCTTCAACCTTCCAGATTCGAGCAGGTTGCCTGGTATTCATCTGTGTGGGAGACAATGACATGTTGAATTTGTTCCTTTTTCTTACTGGGCACTTGGAGATACAGTTTCAATATTTTTTTGCAAGCTAATTTTCCAACTCTATCCTCACTCTCACGGTCTCATTTCTTTTCCCTCTCTCTTCCTCCCTGTCTCTCCCAACCAGTCTCTTTCACATGCTGAAGAGAAATGCAGCTGAACAAGTGAAGCACTGTTACAATCAAGTGTACAGACAAGAGCCAACAATGGCAGTGGAGTGGAAAGTAGCAAAGAGCAGAGCTCTACTTGGCCTCTGCCGGCTGGTCTGTCTGGACATTTAACCACTTCACATGCACTCACACATATACATGCTTCATAGTTACTGTTGTGTAAAACTGCACACATATGAAGCGCTAAGGGGAAGGAAGAAGTACAAGGTATGAGTACAAACTCATACAGTATACATAGACTTTTCAATATGGTGACTGATATCTAATATGACTGTGTCAGCTGACCTTAAGGATGTTGGTTATGAAGGAAATGATAAATGTATAGCCAACACCTCTAAGAAATAGACAAGCAGTTGTCAACCTACACTCAAGTGTTGCAGGGACATGGCTTCATTCTGCGGGCTATGGGCCGAAAACCTTTGAGAACCAAAGATCTAACCAAACTTACTTCTCTCTTTCACCTCTTGAAGCTGTCACACAGAGGGACGTGAAGCACTTTAAGCCCCCTGGTGTTTGAATTTATTTTACTTCTTTAAGTTTAAACTCAGTTGTAAAGCAATAATAGCTAAAGCTTTGCTTACTGGCTAAAATCGTATTTTGGCCTCAGTGGCTCCGGTGGCAGAACTCTTTTAGATAGACATCTCTGGTTTGCTGACTGCCTGGAATTGGATTTGTTGCATGAGCAGGCAGAAAACAACCAAGCAACTGCTGGCAATCTGCTGGTTTGGTTACCACATGCACAGATGCAGAGACACACACACACACACACACGCACACACACATGCACACACACGCGTGGAGCAGAATAATCCTTGACTGATTTCAGTTCTCACAGTGAAAGCTGTCAACACAGGCCACAACTCTGCAACCTAACCAGCGGGAGAGTGTTGGTGAATTGTGTGTGTGTGTGTGTGTGTGTGTGGTTGTGTCTGTGAGTCTGTTGTGGTCAGTGATTTTGTCGCACTCCAGTTGTGGAGGGAATTTGACTGCTGATATGCTCATTGCAGCCCAGGGCAAGACAAGTGAATGTGTGTGTGTGTGTGTGTGTGTGTGTGTGTGTGTGCACGCACACGCGTGTGTGTGTGTGAGTCATTGGTGGTGAGAGAAAGCGACATTTGGGTAGGCAGGAAGTGACCTGTATCTCAGACGGGAAGCGACACAACTGGTGACCACACACACACATGCACACACACACTAACGGACACTATGCTGAGTTCTTGTCTCACAAATTGTTTCATAGTGAGTCCATGCTTGGATGAAACACAGCAGAATGTCGAAAAACACGGCAGAGAGAGACAGACTAAACGAAAGAGAGAGAAACAGTAAATATCATTTTATGCTTCAAAAGGATGTTCAGAGACCGGCTTGGCTTTTCTTTGGCCGCAGGCACATGTCCATGAAAAACGTACATCAAGTGCTGTATGACAAATAATGATTATTAATAATAATTTTTTACTCCGTCTTAATATGTGTCAAATATTGTCACTGTTTGGTAACATTTCTTTAATTTTTATCAGTTACTGTGAATTATTATCTTAACATACACATGTGCATGTTATTGTGCTAGACATTTTAGCTAGCTAGCAAAATTAGTAACATTCAACTGGAAAACAAAAACAACAAATGAAAGTATAAATAAGAGAAGAAGGAACTACAAAAGAAAGCAGGGCAATTGGTGAATGTAATATATGTATGTATGTTTAGGAGGTCAGTATTATTGGTCCAGCTGTCCACAACCGTTGTCTGTACACGCTGTTGTACTCTCGTTCTTCTAGATGTTACCATTCTACCTCACTGTGGTGTGCACTATTGAAAAATCTACACCTAGCACACCGGAAAGCCACCCTGAAAGTCTACATCACTCTTTTGCTCACTGCTGATTGTTTGGTGCCGTTTAAATAAACAAACGTGGAGGTCGCTACAGTGTCTTTATTTTCAAATGCAGCAGCATGTTAGCAGAGCAGCAGCAGCTTCAGTGCTCCATCTGTGTCTACACAGGATGCGTTCACGCACAGTATCGAGTGCAGGTTACCCGTGTTTTGGCAGCACTCAGAGCCCAACACACAGTCACTAAAGTTACGCACGTAAAACTGAAGAAAATAGACTTGAAGCGTAGAAATATGCTTCAGGCAGCGCGAATGCATAAGCGAAACATGAGCTGTTGCGCAGCGTGTAGACTGTGGCTGTGTAGGCAGCTGGATTGATTAAAACAGAAGCGCAACGGTTTTGTCAGACGCGTGTGACACGTACGACTGAAAAAATAACCGTGGCTGAAACGCTTTCTGTGTAGACACATCGTTAATGTGAACAAGAACAAGTAGGTCAAAAGAAATCATCCAAGTCCTCGTTGAGCCATCTGTCACCTTTAGGTGGTTTTGATGGATCCTATTGGTGCTGTCAGGACTGTCTTCTGGACTGTCTGCTTTATGAAACAGCTTTGGATTGAACTGAAGGAGACAGAGTGAGAGAGATACCAGAGAATGAAGGAGAAATACTTATGCGTGTCTTTGCTTAATGCTACCTTGTGTGTGTGTGTGTGTGTGTGTGTGTGTGTGTGCGCGCGAGTGTGTTTTGATCAATGAGCAAGGCGTCCATGCAGTCAGCCTTGTTAATGTGTCTGACTGGGAATGACCCTTAAGGCGTGAGGAAGGACAGATGCATTAGGGAGACAGAGAGAGAGAGAGAGAGCGAGCGATAGAGGACAGAGAGAAAGCAGTTTTTTCTTCAGGTTGGCTTCATCCTTCCAGAAAAGCTTCTCTCAGACTTTAAACTACAAGTGCCGTGCCAACTGGCTCGTACCCGGCCCTGACCAGCCATTTTCATGTCGTCAAACACTCTAATTCACCAACTGTACAGTAAATTAAGACTCCTGATCAAACACAGACTCTTGGTGTGACGGGACCATTATACATAATCTTTTCTTAAATCAAACAGTCACATTCAGCTTTCTACTAAACAGAAGGATTATAGAGAGGTCTGGAATTATTTTCGGCCTGCAGCGTTCCAGTTTTAACTTCTGAAATGTGTTTTCAAACACTGAGTACACTCTGACAGAGTGCTATCAGAGATCCTGTTCATTTATTCAGAGCGTAACACCCCCAGTGACTTCTATGTGCATTCTGGCCAAGGAGAAGATGCAGCAAAGAGTTCAAATTTCACTGTAGTGAATTCTATTACGGTAATCAGACAAACTTGCCGGCAGGAGAGCTGTCACTCCGAAAAACACTACTCCTTTCCGCAGAATACACAGCAGTGGGAGGGAATGCTAACTTTAAACATGTAGCTGACAGGAAGTTATTAACACCTTTAATCTTGTCTTTGTCACATGCTAAGTGAACTTTTACTCAGTGCCACTGGTTAAATACCCCCCCAAAAACTGAANTTAAAGGTGTAGTCTACGATTCTGGAGAAAGCTTGTTGATATTTGAACTCAACAGCCAAACAAATACACCCCTCCCTTCAGTGCTCCTTCAAACTCGCGCAAGTAACTCACAGCATTAGTCTGTGCTGTGCACGAGCACGAGTTGTGACATATTATACTGAAGTGTTTTGTGGAAACGTGGCTAAAGCGTCACTATTTGGCGACCTGGGTTGGTGGCTCTACCCGAGCCACTCTGTTTGTTTTCTGTTTGCAGAACCAGGGCTGTGTATGAACACCGGACTGTTTTTTCAGCAAACACACAGAACGGAAAGCTAGCGGACCGTGAGGAGATATTCTCTGAATTGAACAAAAAGTGTATTGGATTAGAATCATAGACTACATCTTTAACAGTGAATCACAAAAATTGTGATAATAAAATCAGATTTTAAAGAAACAGTTCGACATTTCAAAATATATTTATTTGCTTTCTTGTGGAGAGTTAGATGAAAAGATTGATAATACGCTCATGTATAACAAATATGATGCTAAAGCAAGGAGAGGTTAGCTTAGCTTAGCATAAAGACTGGAAACAGAGGGAAACAGCTACCCTGGTTCTGTCCAAAGGCAAAACAAATCTGCCTACCAGCACCTCTAAAGCTCACTAATTAATAATATCTTTTTTGTTTCAGCCATACAAAGACAGAGGTGTAAAAATGACAACTTGTGGTTTTGTGGGTGATATTTGCGGGACTATTTCTTGGCCTTCAGTAGGTTGTTTTATATATCTGTATATATACAGTATATACTATATGTGTGTGTGTGTGTGTGTGTGTGTGTGTGCGTGACACTGTCTTACAGCGTGGAAAAATGTCTAACCTTAAACTATTCAGGAGAATTTTGAGGCGCAGCCCAGTTTCAAAAGGTTAAATGATGATAATGCTTATGGTTTTATAACTACATGCACAGAGATTTGGCACTGGAGATGCTAATGCTACTTATGTAGGTTGTTGAGCCAAAAATCCAGAAATCGCTCAATGTCCAACTCTGTCTGGAGCTGGCTACATTTGCCAAATCCATCTGTGTTATGGCTCCAGCTCTGATTGGTAAATGACAGGACACAGTGAGAGCTGGATGTGACTCCTGGCTGACTGGCTGGCTGGGTGTCCAAAGCTGCTCTAAAGGGGATTGTTCAAATGTAACAAGGGGATGATGGCTGGGGAAGCATTGTTTTGCTCTTTTTTTTCTTTTTCTGAGAAGAGAAGCATACTGTCTATAATCTGTGTTAATGCCATGATCCAGGATTTATTTGGTAATTTAACAGAAAAGCTTATGTAAATATTAGACTTTTTTTTAAATGTAATGATTCAGCATGACTAACACATCTGATTGCTTTGTTCTTGATACAGTCTAGAGGATCATTTCAAAAAGCTACTTTTACATAAATATACGTGTCTGAAAACATAAAGGTGTGATTTTGTACTGAGACATAAACAGGGTGGGAGTTATTTAGTCCTCGACCAACGAAACCTATTCCCTTCTTTCTCTTAGGTCCACACCACCTGTTATACTGAAAAGAAGCACAAGATGAGAGTCGTCCTGAACCGAACTCAATGAGATGGTGAAAATGAAAAGTTTAATATGGCACCTTCTCAATTTATTAAATGCCACCATCAGAGCCATTGTCAGAATACCAAAGTCAACTTTTGTCACAATATGTCAGGTTGTCATAATGTGCCGTAACAGGAACGTCAGGTTTTAAAACTACATTGACAAGGTTAAGGCAACTTCTCAAAAATCATCTGTCCTTAATATCAGCTGCGGTGTGGAGAACGACCCACTGGCAGTGACGGAAATAAAATAGCTTTAACTGTTAAACAGCAGAGCTTGCTGACATTGAAAGGGCAACCTCCCAGCGGTACAAAAAATCTCCAAAATCAAGTGTAATGGTGAGAATGTTGACAGCAGCACACTTAGATGATAGAGGTTTGACAGTAGAGTTTCAGTTATCTTCCTCATTAGTACTTCCTGCACTGACAGGGTTAGGGCAACTTCTCAGCAATGCAAAAATTTCCATTCTTTTTTTTTTAACTCAACTAATTTCAAACATATATTTTCTCACTTCAAAAGCCAACATGTCTTATTCAAACGACTATACAAACAGTTTGTTTTTGGTGGTGCAGGGCAGAGACAGCTGCATGAGGCTCTAGAGATGGCGACCGGTTGGTTCGCCAATTTGGTCCAAACTAAAATATCTAAACAACTGTTGAATAGATTGCCATGAAATTTGGTAGAGATATCCATAGTGCCCAGAGGATGAATCCTAGTTACTCTGGTTATCCCCTGACTTTTTCTCTAGCGCCACCATCAGATCAAAAGTGTAATACATCAAATAATTTGGTTTATGACCAAATAAACTAATGTCATTCCCATCAGCCTCAATTGTACTTTGCTTTTAGCACTAATTAGTAAATGTTAGCATGCTAACACGCTAAATTGTAAATGGTAAACCTTATACCTGCTAAACATCACCATGTTNNTGTTTGTTTATTTGTTTGTTTTGTTCCATTTTGTGTTTTTTATATCTAGTATTTCTTGTTTGGAAATTGTATTCTTTTCTTTCTTTTAGTTATTTTAAAAATATTGTTGTTTGTTAGTAAATTGTGGCAAGCATATACAGTTGTCTTTAATTTCAGTGTTCGGTGGGGTGGGTACCTTTTACAAGTCCTCAGGGTTTTTTTTCATCCCGCCTGAGCATTTTTCTTATCTTATTGTATACTTCTTTCTCTTTTGATTTATTTTATGACATGCACAAATAAAGAACATAAAGAACATAACGCATTGTCGTTGCGAGCATGTTAGCATGCAAGTATAGCCTCACAAAGCCCCTGACATTGGTTGTAGACCTTTAGTCTTGTTTTGATGTGTGTGTTGAAATTGTCACAACCTATTGAACTGCACCTGCAGTGGAACAACTGATAAAACTTTTACCCAGGCTGCATTCACTTATCCCATGTATACCCATTTCTGTCTTATTTCCGCAAATACAATATTGATGTACCCCTCACCCCCCAAGTTATAGACACAGAATTGTATTTTGCTTGGTTTAAACGTGTATGTTGGGAGAGGAGAGGAGTTGAAGGGAGGGAGGTATTGCATTAAGCCTGTGCAACAGATCAAAGTAGTAGAAAAGGATTTGAAGTCTAAGGAGTGTCTACCATATGTGTGTATGTGTGGTATATACCTTACTGGCTGTGCACTTTATTGATGATACATAAACATTCCAGGTCGGCTTTGGTTGTGCTTTTAACTGGGCTCTGGTGTTTTGGCCCTGAACCCCTCATACAGCAACTGTCTAACAGTGACACAAATATAAACACCACGACGAGAGCGCTAGCAAAATGACTACTGTGTGACGTTAAAATGTAAATATTCTGTTGTGAATCTAGAAAACCAGCACAAAAATACTTCACAATTAAAACAAACACAATCCGGTTTCACAGAAGATGAGACGTGGTGCATCTGTTCTTACTCTGTGCCTACCTACTTACCAACTTACCTTCCCTCCTACCTTTGTACTGTACATGCAGTTCATGAGCTGAGTCATGATTTGTGAAAGTAAATAGCCCATGGACTGACAGCATGAAGACAGACTGGTAATAAAGCAAGCCAGTTATCTTCACACCATAAGAGCCCCTTGTGAAAAAAAAGATGGAGGAGAGTGAAAGAAAGAGAGAGTGGGATGGAGAAAGAGATAGAGCCATAGAAGGATGACGAGGTGCTTCTGAAAGATATGAGAGAGGTAAAAGAAACAGCTAAAAGGCTGCAGGCAGACTGAAGTGGACTTTCTTTGCTCTATTTCGCTCTCCTCACACACATTACCTCTCATGCACAATCATGTGACTCATATTAATCAGATGATGAGTGCAATTAAGCCAATTTCACGGCTCCATAAAGTAAACCCTCCTGCTACAACCCATGCTACATGTGACATCTGTTTATTGCAGAAATTACAAAGAAATACAATCGTCCCTGACGCAGATACACGAGCGAAGTCCAGATAACACATGAACAATTTGATCATGATTATGATGAGTCTTTCAGCTGTGATTACAGTACATAAATGTCCTGATTGGTGTCTGTTTGGCTGTGATCATATGCAACACTTTCTTCTTTTGTATTTGTAGTTTTTTCACTAGTAACAGACACAGCAGGAGCTCAAAGGGCACAAGGTTGCCTTGCAGCTATAGCAGTACAGGCCAGCTAACCTGAAATAACAAAGTGGATAATATTGTTGGGGAAAAAAACAGAAAGAAAAGAGCACAGGGTATTTTGCCAGGCTGTTCAAGAGCTATGTCATGATGGTGTCTATTTCAAGGCATTTTCCTCAATAATATAACGTACTATAAGCCTGTCTACAATGTGAAGTACATGGTTTGGGGTAGATGCGGATATGCCGCGACCAAACTACTGAAAACACCTGAGAAAACAAGAAGGTGTTAAAAAGTGTCAGTGGCAGCTTTGATTAAAAAATTACATGCACAAACCACTGTGATTGTACTGTGATTAAGACAAAAATGAAAGTGAAGCTGGACCCGTGTAAATGCCATGCAGTGATTACGCTGCGCAATTATGCTCTTCTTTGGAGTAAACATAATCACGGGAAGATATCACTGCTCTCAGGTGAAACCCATGTATGTCTCAAATGTCAACTTTTGTGCACTAAGAAAAACATCCTTATTTTGAGCTGGATGACAGTGTAGTTTTGGCAGAATGGTAAAGGTTTTTTCAAAGGATTCATACACCCGATGGACCTGAAACTTTGCCTCAACTTGTAGAGGAGAATGAAATCACCAAAACCCAAGTTACAAGATTTATACGTTAAGTACTTTGCATGCATTGCTGGAGACCAGCCAGAGAAGAGTACTTTAAGTGTGATCATGATCTGCTTGTGTAGTTCATATACTCCACGCATGATACTGCACATATGCCGGTCTGTGTCTGTCTCTTTCTTTACATGTCATTGCTCCCGGTCCTTTTTCCTGTCCTTTCTCTGTCTTAATAAAAACGTTAACAACTTGTGGCGGGTAGATAAGGTGAGACAACATGATGTCTTGGGTCTGTATGTGTGTGTGTCTGCAGCTTGTCTGCAGTGTATATGTCTCAGTGTGCATGACAGTGAGTCCACCCCAGGGAGAGGTATGTGTCTCTGAATGTGTGTGTATGTATGTGTGTGTGTGTGTTCTATTTTTAGACACATCTCAAACAGAATGCATCTTGGGAAAAGGTACGAGTTCAGCCAAGCGAGCATGATTCTTAGAGTCAGTTCTCTCCCTTTTCTCTTTTTCTTCCTCTCCTTTACTATCATCTCTCTTTTCATTTCTTATTTCCCCCTTCTCATTCATCTTCTAATCCCCTCTTCTTTCCCCTCTTCGTCTTTTTCACTCTCTTCTCCTGCTGTTCCACAACTGTAACATTTCTGAATTCTTCCATCGACTGACAAATTGTTCGTAAAAACAAATACAATTTATTATTAAGTACTTTGTAGTAATTTCATCAAAACAACTAATCAAAGAAAACCTACTACAACAAGGTACCACTAACTATATCCAAGTATACGTGTCTATTTTTAACTACTAGCAAAGACTTTGGAATTAATGTGAAAATGACTTGAAAAGCCTTCTAGCATTTATTCTCTCTTTGGTATTCTGTGGATGCTCTCCATCTTTCACTGCAACCCCTCCTCTCTTCTTTCTCTCTCGGCCAGAGAAGTGCTTGGTATTCTAGGGATTGTCTGCTCTTCTTTCCTCTCCAGTCTACTCTCCTGTTCTTCTCTTTTTTCTCACTCCTCCTCTCTACACTCTCTTCACCTCTCTTCTCTTGCTTCTTGATGCGCCTTCTTTGTTTCTCACTTCTGCTCCCCATTTCCACATTTTTACATCCTCTCTTCTCCTGTCCTCATTTCTCTCTAAATACATTTTCTTTTCTTTTTTCCTCCTACTGATTCTGTCAGTGACTAGGCATCGGTCTCTGGTTGTTATTCTATGATGCTGGTCACACATGCACATCACATATAACTACATACATGCTACTCCATCTGTTCTAAGCACCATAAAATTGAACTGCAGACCCACACACAAATAAGCAAAACACACATGCACAAATGGAGTTAGTGCTATGGACTCGCACCAACACACAGACTAACTTTATGTGACAGAAGCCAAAAAGCAAGGTCTGAATTTTTGACCACAAGATCTGCTCTTGTCAACAGCAGTTTCCTTTGGTTTGAGAGTTACTGAATTTGGGAGAGGTGCTGGAACTGTCACCGCACACTTAGCTACGCCATTAAAGATGTGACCAGTGGTGAATGGGACATAAATATAATAAGAAAACACACAGAAAGTATCACTGAAAAGTAAATTATCAATGATGATATAACTTTAAGGTATATTGTCTTCAGCTTTAGTATTTCAGATACTTTGTGTATTTTGGAAATGTTTTCATTGATATGACGGTTTTACTGTTAGTATGATGTGTTTAATGTTGTCCTGCCTGTCCTGACCGCAGGGCCATTTGTGTTTATTCACCCCAAACAGCCAGCTGTACAGATGTTAGCTGTACGCTACCTAGCAATGGACGCAACGACTTTGTCTGTAGGACTGTGCCTGTGTGTGTGTGTGTGTGTTTGTGTTGAGCACAGCCTCTGACTGAACTCAGAGCTCACCAGAAACTCCAGTTCTTTCTGTTTCTATTTCACTCCAGTCTCTCTCTTTTCCCCTCTCATCTCTGTAGGGTTACGAATCAGATTCATTAAGCTCAAATTTGCACTGCCCTGGGCACATTCACATCTAAACGCAGCTTTAAAATGACTTTGTATGCAACAATGTTAGTAATAATGGCAATAAAGTTACCTCCAACTCTCTAACTCCAATGACCTCATTAACTAGTAATGTTGTGGAGAAAAAAAAAAGTTTATTTAATGTTTCTTGTTCAATGAAAATATCTTTTTAACAAACCAACAGAACAGACATTTAAAGTCTTGGGGAATAACTTGTGTCAATGAAGCAACTGCAGTTTTACTCTTTGTTTCTGTTACAGTGTCTGCAGGATGTATGGAAGATGAAGTGGAAATGGAAGATGGTTACTACACTGGTTACTACTGTAGAAGTAAAATTGTATTCCTGGTGGTTTGGATGAAAGTACCTTATAACTACATGTATATAGAGAGCCACAAGCACAAAAACCTAACATCAGAGTCCAACAAAAAGCACAAAAAAGCTTGGACAGATGTCCAGTTCAGCTTCAGGTGAGAGCTGCATTTAATTTCAATAAAATATGCAGACTTTGAAATGTAGGACCCAGACACCTCTCTGAACTCCACTCAGATTTTCATTCTGCATTCAGGAGAATGTGCTATTTGGAATTTCATTTCAGTGTTCACATTTTTGCAGCTTCCTGTAAGGCTGGTATGATTTTGTAATTATTACAACAGTGCAGTTATCACAGGCTGAAAACGATCACTGCAGATTTACCAGAATCACCAGTGTTGCTCTTTCATCGCCATTTTTACAAAAGGTATTGAGGGAAAAAAAAGGAACTGCACACAAATAAAACCTCTTCTTTTTTAATAGAGGAGAACACAGCCTTTCACTGGAGTGAAATGTTGTATCTGTGTGTTCTCCTCTAACCTCTATGAGGAACTGTGCTCTCCAAACAGAGCAAGGCTTCCTTTAAAGAATGAAACAATGCACAGTCGTACTCTCTATAGCAGTACACTCAGTTGCCAGGTTTAGTAGGCGTATTATTACTGTCGGTACACAGAGCTAAAACTAATGCAGTCTTCAGTTTTTCAGTTTTACGTTTTTATTAAACCTGTTTTAGAGAGGTGTTAATTCAACTTTATGATCATTTTGGATCCTGCAGTTTGCGGTGCTGTTGAACTGAATTGTGTTATAATGACAGGTGTTTCTACTATTTTGTCCATCCCGTTCATATCAATGAAGGTAGACTAAATAACAGAAACAACTCTACTGTATGTATAATGCATACAATTCAACAGCACCACAAATTACACCCTAGTAGTTTCCAATGCACATGCACAAAAATATTTATTCACAATAAAACTGAATGTGTATCTGGTACTAAAAGACATAAAAACTCTGAACTGGAGCACGTAACTACAGACGGGTGACAAAATAAAGGAAAAACTTGCTCGTCCCCTACAGTGAGGGGATCCGGTGGCTCTGTTATGCTGTGGGGGGCATTTTGCTGGCATGGTTTGGGTCCACTTGTCCCCTTAGAGGGAAGGGTCACTGCAAATCAACACAAAGTTGTTCTGAGTCATCACCTTTATCCTGTGATGAAA
>NTHP01000224.1:705118-734980 GCA_003416845.1 Oplegnathus fasciatus | reverse complement strand
TGAGTCATCACCTTTATCCTGTGATGAAACATTTCTATCCTGATGGGAGTGGTCTCTTCCAGGATGACAATGCCCCCATCCACAGGGCACAAGGGGTCACTGAATGGTTTGATGAGTATGAAAATGATGTGAATCATATGCTGTGGCCTTCACGGTCACCAGATCTCGACCCAATTGAACACCTATGGGAGATTTTGGAAGAATGGTGTTCATCCCTCCTGTAGAGTTCCAGAGAGACTTGTAGAATCAATGCCAAGGCGCACTGAAGTTGTTCTGGCAGCACAACACCTTACTAAGACACTTTATGTTGATTTTTCCTTTAATTTGTCACCCGTCTGCATGTTGAACAGGAAGTATAGTTCTCTTTTCCCCTGCTCCCTCCACTCTTTAAAACATGCCAAAAACACACAGGGGGAGAACAAGACAAGAGTGAATGCCATTGCCAGTACTGCAGTGTTCTGATCTGATGGCAGAAAATAGTCGTGTCTAAAAACTCTACTAACTTTCTAAATTCTTTAACATTTTATCAAGCACAACTTTATGATTGTCGTATTTTACTTATGCCTTATTTCTTATTGCTGCTCTGTATGTCTGTATGTGTGCTGCCCTCTGTTGCTCTGCATGGCTTGTGCACTGTCTTGAGATTGCTTATTTCTGTTGCTATCTTTATGCGGCCTTGTTGTCTTCTGTTTAGAAATCTCAACCATCACCCTATTGGTCTCAAAACATCTCGCCGAAGGACTACAGTTGAAAATTAGCCAGCTGGCTAACACTGGCACATTTACAGAAATGTTAATGTGCGTTGTCTTTATAAATAAAGAAATTACAAAAAAAATGTATTGTAGTGGTAGTTATTATTTGCTGGATTAACATACATGTATTTGCTTATCAAAAATGTCAGGTAACATGATGTGAAAAATAACTCCTGGGTGAATGTTGAAAAACATTTGTTGAACAAAAACATTTAATTGTAGCACTCAGAAGTCTGGAAGTCTGAAGACTGATTAAGCTTGTGATTATACCTTTTTGATGTCCTTATTTGATTTTTAGTAAAAATTACAAAGATTTCTCCTTTTTAACGGACATTAAAAGGGCGATTATATTTCAAGTATCAGTTTTACACTTGGTATTGGAGTGAAAAGAAAATCTCTGGTGACTATCACTCATCTGTGACCCCCTATTAGGTCTTGGCTGAGAGTTTGAAAAACATAAGACAGGAAAAGAGTCAATTCGTCGAAAGAGAGATGTCCAAGTTATAACAATTTTATATAGATATTCACTGGAACCGTGTTACAAGCCACAACCAGAATTTGATAATAATAATCTGCCTCTTTCCCTTGGATGGCACTGATGTGTTAAAGATTTAAGGTGTGAGACAGAGCCAGAGTTAGAAACTCAGACAGTGAAAGCCAGAGAGAAACTGAAAGCATGACAGAGAGTCAGAGGGAGCGTAGCTTAAATGACAGTAAGTGAGCACTTTCTGTCTTGAAGATTTTCACACAGATTTTATAAGCTCTGCTTATCATCAGAGAGAGAAACACAGAGGATATAATGGGGGCACAGAGATATGAAAATGCAACAGAAATCTTTTATCTCTGTCCCCCAATTCCTATTAGGTTATTACAGTGCAATTGAGCTGCATTGAATTGTAACTGGTGGAACATAAAAGATAAGGGACCCCCATAAGAAAATCTAAACTTGGGGGGTCCCATGTCACACTATCAGATAAAATCCATACTTTATAAATCTCTAAATGTTTACATTTCTGACGTTCACTGAATGTAGCCTTAGCCTCTGAGGTCTGCAATGTAATAAATGCACAATGTGTGGTGTGATAGATGGTTGAGGATTTGGTTTCTGGTTGAATATTGAGCAAGAAATCCAATGCCACTACAGCATCTGTAGCCTCACATAACCCCTTTCATGAATCATCAACTTAAGTGTTTAATGGCAGGCATGCCATCCAACTGAGTGGGACGCCCCCCAGGATTAGGACTCAATTTAGAGTGGCACCAGTGGTTAGAGAAGCTCGCCATGTTGAATCACTGAACCTGACAAGAGTGTCCAGCCTCCCGGAAACCAAAACTAATGGTGCATTTGGGTCATCCCTTATCAAATTGTAAAGTCAAATATTTCAAAGTGGCCATGACGTCACCCTTCTCTGATGAATTGTAACTACCCCTAAAAGGCTGGGGAAAGTCCCACGATACCCGAGTTTATAATTAAAGTTCTATATATGATGGATGACTGGCAGATAGTGTACCAGGTTAATGATTTCCACTTCTATAACTTCAAATTCCACGCAGTGCCCTGGGGTTAACAAGATATTATGGCTATATAGAAGAATAAATACAGGATTTAAGCTGGGCTTCCATCATTTACACATTGCAGTAGCTTATAACATATTTACCAGGGATAGATGACCATCTGAATTCACATAAGTCATAATAAACTCTTGAAATTTAGACAATAATAGTGGTTAATAATTTTCTGAATTTTAAGACTGGCTACAATATAAGCTTTTTGTAGTCTTTATCAGGGCCAAAAATAAATCAAATAACACCATTCAACTTTGGGAAAAAACACATTTTTTAAAAAGTTAAAATTGATGTATTTAAAGTGTTTTGTTTTTAAGTGCTTGATTTAATGAATCTAATTTCCTTTTGCACAAGAAGTGATAATTCAAAGCTAAATTGTGAAGCAGTTACATGTGCTCCCACTCCGCCAACGAGGAAAAGGAAATTACAGTAAAGGTAGAGATCAAGGCCTTCTTGTCAAATCTGAATGGACTAATAATTGCAAGGAGACATCCATTAGAGGTGTAAAAATGATTTCTCTCATGCAGACCTATTCTCTGGTGGGACAAAAAGCACATCAATCGATGGCTACATTTGAATGAACACACAACAGATACAGTATGAGTTATATGGCCAATTTCCATTTGCTTTCTGAAAATGCTGTGATGCTGCAAATGTACGTGTATGTAAGTGTCATTTTATTAGTTAGTCAGTTAGTTAGCAGTAACAGTAATAGTAGTTGATAGGTCAACAGCCTGCTGAATACATGCAAAAAACAATTGCAAGGAAAGATTTACTGCAACACATCGCATGCAAAAACAGAAGGTGTTTTGGCATGTGTATGTTACATTTTGTACAGACATGCACTTCAGGGAGAAAAATTGTGGATACGACAATTGTTGGACAGTGGTGCTGAACTTTGTACAATCTTTTCCTGGAGTGGATTTTGTGCAGAGGAAAACCACACAGGTTCCAAGTCTGAATAGCTGTCTGAGTCCTCAGATAAGTCTAAGGTGTGAATGCTGATGTACACAGTTTTGGCAGAAACTGTTCTTTATGCACGCCTGACTCAACTGTGAATGTGGTCCGATATCTTTAGCTGCTCAAGAAGAGCTGTCCGGTAGCCAACGAAACAGCACTCTGGATGTGTGGAACATTTCCCAGGTGAGAGTGTGGGCAAATATCCCACCTTCTGCTCTTAGTTACTGTGCTGACAGTCCAGTTAGCCCAAAGAGACTGAGAATAGCACATAGAGGGTGCTAAGTTCAAACCACTTAGATGTCATATTGACTTTACTACATGGTGGGAAGTTGATTACACACTCACCACACTCACTACAAGTATGTGTGTGTGTGTGTGTGTGTGTGTGTGTGTGTGTGTGAAACAGAGAGTGCGTGCGTGTCCTGGCTCCGACATCACGCTTTGATGACGGTGGTATCACCCTTGAACACTCCTCTGCTACCCCACCATGGGCACACACACAGCAGGATAGTTGACATTGCTGCTTCGATCGATGTAGCCGACTACTGCTGGCGTCAGTAACAACAGCGTTATATGACACACTCCCACAGTGAAGAGCTTCCTATGGAGTTCCAGTCAATATGGGTTAATGGTGTAACGGACTGCTTCTCCCTTTCCTCTCTCAACGTCTCTCGCCCCTGCTCTTTCACTCTCTTTATCTCTCCAGCACACACACACAAACACAAATACACAAATATGTAGCAGCACCTGACTATCCAAGTTGACAAATCCACCAATAGTCCTTCCTCCCTTTAATGATTTGCTGTGTTTGCTCTAAGAAGCTTCCCTGCTGCATCCATTGGCTTTGACTAAACTCGCCAACCTATTATTCTCAATGAAGGGCACACAGATACTGATAGGAGGGGGGATAACAGGTCGATAGCGAGCTAAAATAGGCTATGCACTGGTAACAGAGGAATGCAGTAAATGTCAGTCGTAATCATAATCATTGATATCCTGCTGAAAAAAACCCACACTTTTCAGAAAGGTAGGAAATTACATTTTCTATGTTTTATGTATCATTTGTCTCAGATGGTTGCAGCATCATTTCCACTAAAGATATCAAGCAATATTGCACGGTCGTGTTTTTACAAACCTAACCTGCATACACTAAACACCTGAAATGAGATTCTAAGGTACATAATCTTGCCCTTTTATGTGCGTGTGTTTCCATATGTGTTTTCATTTACATGTATGCATGCAAGTGTGCTCTACTTTAAGACATCCTATTATATACATCAAAGCAATTTTCATAAACGTCACATTATGTTTACACCAAGCCCATTAATTTGAGTCGTCTCAGCCATTTCCACTTCAAACAAGCTAATATTTTACATATATATATAACCCATTTCATCAGTATACACGCAACCCACTTCCTCAACAAGCTAATCAAAAGGAAATCCAAATGAATTTATTTTCCTTTGGAATGACTGAGACTTGTTTACCCTCTAACTTTCACTCAGATAAATGGAGTCTGTGTTGCCGTTGCCAAATCTACGGGCTCTGACAAAATGAAAGCAGTTATTATTGTGAATCTATAAATGCTTAACACAGAACACAGCAGCTACCGTGTGTTCAGAAGCAACGTATGCTGACAGAAAAGAAGCTGATCATTACTGTTGATTAAACGATCCAGATGGATTAAAAAATGTGATGTGTGATAACAAGTTTAGGAAACAATGAGTGGAAAACATTTCTCATGCAAGTCAACACTGCTTTTAGCCACTGGGGCTTGTGAGCAGATGGTAAAAGCGTGTTTAAGATATTAAAAATAAATTTCTCTTTATGGATACACAAAAAAAGCTTGAGCACATTGGTGGATGATCTCTGAACCTTGATAACTGAACCCGCTGAAGCTTGATCGTTCTTTATTTAGCAAGCTGGCCGACTGGATTTCACTTTGGACCTTAACAGGCTGGTCGACTGTCATTCAAACAGGGAAATTACAACCAGCCAAGATTTGAGTACGGCATGTGGTGAAAAATGGATTTAGAAATGCAACGTGCAACGTGGGATGGAGCATGCAGTTAGAATTTCATTCAGGTTGTGATTTAAGCCACAATGATTTAAACTTTACAGGGCAATTCACACAAAGCATTTTGGCATCATCCATCCAATCAAACAGATACTCATATGTAACAATCCATACAGATTCCTAACAAACGCGCAACGGGGGACCCCCTGTGTTTTTTTATGAGTCTTTTTGCTGGCACGCTTAGTGAAGGGTAATCTCCACAGGAAGCCTTTTCAATCACAGAAATCTCCTGCTTTCTATATATTTGAACTTATTAATGGTATCTGTCATGACTGATGAAGCTTTCTAGTGTCACTATCAACATATGTCACCCACCCACTCCATTGTGTGGGGAAATAAAATTAATGAAATAAAAACAATTCTGTATAATCCTCACAACTGCTGCTTGAAAACTTTTTTCTCTGGTAAATTTCTGACCAGTCACTGTCCTTTCAGCTCCTCAGGAGCTGCTGCTGACAGGACAGCTGCTTCTGAGGACAGTGACGGACAAACGCAGATTGGAGCCTGTGTTGACTGAACAGATGGATGCTTACACACCACGTCTCACTTCTGATGTGAATTTCCAGTCAGAGACTTGGTCGCTGTCAAAATATGTAAAATTTAACCAGCTAACCAGCTACCCAAATAACTAACTAGCTGACAAACTAATGAACAAAACAAAATGATTTATTTATTGAGCGAATTAGTTAGTAAAAGTAATAAATAATGAAAAAATACAATTATGACAGTATTACTGTTGTATTAAGTTGTGACTAAATTGACATTGTTTCTATAATAAACAATTTTGTGGCTCATCCTGACTTTATTATCAAAAATCTGAAACCTTATATTTGAAAATGACACACTTTTTGTCAGTCTGCCAACATCCCATAGTTTATATTCATATTATGTCACAACTCTCATCTACAGTAGTGCAATTTTCTGCAATGGCCATTTGCAGCCCTCTGAGGTTTAGCAAGGCGAAACTCTGTGAAATAAAGGCACCACTAAGAAAACTATCTGGCTAGAGGCATCGGAAAAAACTCTAGATGAATAAATCTTTCTTATGTGTAACATCATGTCTAAGGACCCAAAATCCCCGAGCAGGAGGCTGCGATCTTTTTGCATCTCGTCCAATGGTTGGTGGCTACAGGGCTCTTGCCACAGTCTGTGCAAAGCCTTGCATCAAGTCAGCAAGATTTGGAAGCTCCTAGAAGTGTTCCTAATGGATTCTACACCAGTCTACACAGCAGAGAGAGAGGGAGAGGGAGGGAGAGAGGGAGAGAGAGAGACACGGTGGAAATGCCAACACCAAAGGGGATGAACTTCCTGCAATTTTACAGATATACACACATTCAGGCACGGGCACTCACACATTACATGTTGTAATGCAGTGTAAAAGTGATACCCCATAATAACCCATACATGGTGACATGGTGAGTTTTGCCATAACAACAAGAAATGAGAAAAAACAAAAATACCCGTGACCTGTAACACATGCACTGGAACATGTACACACACATAGGCCTGCCCCTCTCTTTCTTCCCTCTTCTCTTGTGTAGTCACATATTCCTATCTTTATTCTCCCTATATTGCTTTTCCAGAGTGATCCCTATGTAATCTCCAACAGTCATGTATCCATGCATGTGCATATGTTTGTGCTTGTGTGTGTGCGCATGTGTGTGCACTTGTGTGTAATGTGCAAAGCCCCTTTAAAGGGTTTCCAAGTCGTGTTTTTCCCCCAACAGGAGAGGAAACTCTGCAGCTAGCCTGGGGACTGAAAACCGTACACTCGGCCTCTTTCTCTGAAAGTGTGTGTGTGTGTGTGTGTGTATGGGGAGAGTGGGTGTGGGAGGATGAGACTTTGAAGATGATGTTTCTACTTTGTCTTAAAGTTAAAGGTGGTGCTGGGAGTCAATAATCTCTCTCTCTCTCTCTCTCTCTCTCTCTCTCTCTCTCTAACACACACACAGACACTGCTCAACTGTTGTAGTGCATATTGTATATGATTATCAACAATTTATAATTAATAGGCCTGGTTAATTAGAGCAGTTCCCTTGTATTCTTAGTCAAGATGTTAAATGAGAATTGTTAAAATATATTTTCTCTTGAAAATAATTAGTTTTATGGCCATTTGTATACTTGCCTTAAATAGCAATTACCCATTAAAAATACATTTGTTAATAAAATAAGATGTACCAGTTTCTCATTTGGTAAACATTTTGTATTTATATTGTATTATACAGCTGCAATCATTTTGAGCTAAAAGAGATTTGTCATTAAGTTTGAACTCTTGAACCCAATATATTTTATATCATGTCAGTAAAAAGCACCACAGCTGCACTGACACAAGTTTCTCAACGTGTCATATTCATTGAAGTTTAACCCATTTCTCTGTTGAAGAAGAGCTCATTTTGGTCAAAAAGGGTTTGGAACCAGAAAGGAGACCACCACTCATGTCTCACACAATTTCCCTTTGTTTCAGGACAGTTCAGTCCCTGTTGTGAACAACAAAGTAAGGCCCTGCATCCACTGGCTTTCTTCTTATAGGTAGCAGCACTTAGCGAATGCTCAGGGGAAGTGCTGGTAGTGCTTCTTGTTGCTAAGCGACAATAGCAAACTCATTTGAGGCGAGGCAATCTTTTACTAAAAGTTAAAATATTTATAACTTTTAGCATTTGGCACCATGACTGCTAAACACATGCTAAACTCCCAGCTCCAGCAAGAATGTGCACCAAGGCATCTGATTGTGGAGAGAGGGTCCTCGTGGACACACAACCCAGGGCTTAATCCATATTGTTTCCAACAAATCCAGCTGTGGCTGCAGGTCTAACTCCTGACACTCGCTGACTGATTCTTGAACACAGAGGCAACAAATATAAATATTTTAGATTATTCTGTGACTTTTTTTGCAGGGGAAACAGATGGAGACGATGGTGAGGGAGATGGGAGAAGTACATGTGACAAAAAAATCATCCAGGACCTTGATGCATCTGAACACAGAAAACCACCAAAACACCACCACTGTTAATAAAAAGATGAGTGATGCACTTCAAATTCTTCCCTTTTTAACATATGTACGATGTTTGTCCTCTTGAATAACGTTGTGTTTTACCACTAATGTGGTGAAGACAACCAACTAGACATATAGGCCGATACAAAATCCCCTCCTTCTGTTTATTTACCCCATCCTCTTCTTCCTAGCCATCTCTCTCCACAGCTCTCTCTCTTCAGCCCCCCTCTCTCAGTCTGTCTCTCTCTCTTTCTACTTCAGGGGGAAATTAATTGATGATTATCTTGTCTCGCAGAGCTGGTTTGCAAACTTGCTTTTTTATCAGCAAGGCCTTGCTTTCCACCACTTATAGCTTCATTTGACCCACCCACCCTCTCTCTTTCTCTCTCTCCATCCATCCCTCTCTTAGGCGACCGGGGTCTTATCAGTTAGCTATGTGTTCAGACTTATAGTTCAATTTGGTTTCCTTAATAAAAGGATAGAACAGAGGAAAGATTTGTTAACAGAACTGGCTATGTTAACAGAGAGGGGCTGACAGACAGACAGGGAAGACAGGTTGTTAAGGAAAATAAAAAGACAGGGCCGAATAGATTCTTTGTTAGTATGAATTAGTTTAAATGAACAGAAGCAGAGGAACAGTGGGGAGGAGAGAGGATGACAAGGAGGGAGAGAAAAAAGGTATGGAGAGAGAAGGTACTGTAGCAGAGGAGGGAAAGAAGATGTTGAGATTTGGCTACATCAGCTCACATAGAGTTCAGTTTAGTGATTTCTTTTGTGTCTTCTTTCTTTTTCTTTCTAAATTTGATTGCAGCATGAAGCCATAGCGACGAGTGGGACAAGAGCTGAAATACAAAGACACAATCATTGAAGATAGTCACGGCAAAACATCAACAGTAAGCTGAGAAGTTTTGGGATATGGCTACGGTTTTAAACACTGTAACAAATTCTGAGAATGTGTCTTTAAGGAAAAATCATCCCCAAAAACAATACTAAAAATGCTAAAAGCTCAGAAATATGTGTTTAGTAGTTTAAAACAGAGAGAACAAAACTATTAACAGCAGATTTCTTTGAAGGTAACGTCAAAGTTCACAGGCACTGAGGGAAAGTGTCACTTTAGCAATTAGTACATTACAGACCTCAAAATGTACTTTAATATGGGGCTTCAGATCCCGAATGGTTATGAATTCAAGTTTGTGACCCTGTAACCTATCAATACCCAAGTATTTTTATGACTGGTTCTTAACAGTATTCACATGAGCAATTTATGCGAGATATGTGCAGGGTCTCCTGCTTTACATAGCATAACAGAGACCGAGGTTAAAGGATAAATAAAAGAGCAGAAAGGTTGATATGCACAGTAAAACTTTCCCTTTACTGAACATGAACATTGCTAAAATTATATTCACATCAAGCATTCAACTCAGGATCCTCACATTGTAGGTGGTCCAACTAGTTTTCTTGGTTGGATGAAAACAAACTTTGCCCGTCTAACTCTGCAGATTGTAATAAGAATTCCAAATTAGAGTTGAGTGGTGGATCTGTTTTGGATTTAGCTGCAACTGATTGCAGTCACAGAGGTGCTTCTCAAGTTGCTTAAAATCACATTCAGTCAGGCTGTGGATTGAACAACTCGAGAAGACAGCTGAGAAGTGTTAACCTAGTCAAAAAGTCACGACTAGGTTGGCATCAGCGGCCTTGATTTGACTTAACAGTGAGTGAGTTTTATCTTTAAAATGTGGTTAAAGTTGTAGCGTCAGTAGCGCTCCGTAAAAGCTCTCTGAAATCGTCTGGTAATTTGAGATGCGCAGCTGATTAATATCTGATCTCTCAACGTGTAATATTACACATGCAATTACCTTTTTCAGTGCACAATGACTTTGTCTTGGTAAATTGCATTACAAGTGCCAAAGGATATGGTTTGTGGTAATTGTTTGTTTCTCATTTGAGAGACGCAATCCTTTGAACAATGTGACTACATTAACTTCAAAATGTTCCCTTTTTATATGATTGCATTTTCCACATATAACAGGCCCATAGTGTATAATGTTACTGTTTATCTGCCCTCTGATACCCTGCTGTGAGACTACCGACTAAACTGCATCTTCTTACATCTATATTGAATCAAATCTGCAGTATACATCTATTTTTATTAGTCTTAGCTTTTTTCATTATTGTTACCACTCTCTCATATGTGTCTTGGCTTTCAATAAACTGCAGTAATGGTTACAGGCATAAAGATAAAGTAGATAGCTAACCAGTTAGCTGGAACCTTCACAAACCAGGACTGATCACATGACCAATGACTCATCTCATGCAGACAAAAAAAAACCAAAACATCTAATAAATGCCATGTCTTGTTTTGATGCATGAATGCCATTTTCTTTACGCATACACACAAGCATTCACACCCACAAATACACATACATTGTCCTTTTACACACACGAACAGACATGAATCAATTTTTGAAGTCTAGGACATCAATGCAAAACAAAACAACATAGAAAAAAAAGACATTAGCAGAAAAACCTGTCGGTGATACACACACACAATCACGATCACGATCACTCCTGAGGCAACAAACATACTTAAGGGTCCCCACAGATGTGAAACGGAACAATGGAAAGAAAAAATAAAGACAAAGTACTTCCTGGAAAAAGGTTTAATGGCTGTCAGGTTTGCTTTCAACTTACACAAACACACAACCAGGAATACACACACACACACACACAACAATATACAGCATACACAGACAGAGTAAGATAAAGGTGAAACACACACACACATACACACACATACACACAGGGGAGTAAGTGTGTATATCTGGTCTCTTGAGTTTGACTTTGATATTTAGAGTTCATGATTCATAGATGAACTGTTATGCAAGCGTAATGGAACACTCTGTGTGTGTGTTTGTGTTTCTTGTGTGTGTGTGTGTGCGCATCTTCAAAAGGTCAGGCTAAGCATTTGTGTCGCATCCCAACAGGCACGCAGACATGGAAAAGTCTTGTATACCACGTTCATAACACACACGTACATGCAGCCAGGAAGTCAACACAACAAGCATCGATGTGAAAATGGACCTCTCAGTGTAGAAATAAGAATACAGGACTATACATGTGCTGTATATCTACGTGACTACAGAATATGTATACATATAGAGTGTATACATTACAGTAGTCCCGACTGACAGAGGGATGACCAAGACAACAGCTCTGGGCTGCGAGCCAGGAGTCTCCCACACAGAACTACGTGAACAGTTGTTCTCATAAATCAGAAGTAGGGCTCAGCCATCAGAAAAAATGTTCTGCATGTATATCACTGCTTGTTCAGCTCATTTTGATCAAAAGAAGAGTTCGCCCCCTGATTTCTCTGTGAAATAAATTGACACGCGCAGTCCATTAAAAACTAACTTCTTTTTCATTTCTGATCCCAAACAAACACCATCTGATTCATATTAAGACAAACAATGATGATTTAGTTTTAATTAGGCAATGATAAGATAGACATCCTGAATTATGTACCCTCTAATCAACAGCAACTGCAACAAAAGTGTGGAAAATTGCCATCCACTCCAAGCAACTGCAAACATCCTGTCGTTTGGATACTTTCTAATAAACAAAATATTATTTCTAAATATAGAGTTTGTTGTGAATACTTAATGTGCCAGTCAGCAATAATCACAATCAGTAATGTCCAGCATTATTGTCATTTTATGTAGCATACTGTGGTACTTATTCCTTAAAGCTCACTGTTATTCACACAAAATCTTCCAACACGGTTCCATCACTTTGTAAAATGTGTCATCACTGTTGCCTCAGAAATCGTATGCGTACCATGACCAGCGCTCATACATCACTATGCACACTCACACATTGTCTTACCTTCATATACAGCTTTGAAGCCCTGCGCACTGACGGCAAAGTCCGTGGTAAACCACAAGGCCAATATAGATCCACTGCTGACTATAGGGGAGGGCAGCATGAAACCTGACAACCTGAAAAACAGAGAGAAATGTTGAAAAAAATACATCTCTGAAACACAGCAAGACTGTTTACTGTTGACGTCTGAAAGTAAACAATAAGGCAACATCAAATCTGAAAAATCTGAAAAATAGGAAAATAAATAAGTATGTGATAGTAAAAAAGAATTGTGTTCAGTGTTGATCCTGTTGATGTTGTGCTTAAGACCCCCAGCCCTGAAGCCATAAAGATCCCCGCTGGCCTGAGATCAGGTCCCGCCAAGACCTTCTCTTTTGTGTTTTCCCGACTCCGTGCTACTCTCAGGTTTCCTGCTGTCTTTTTCATTGAAGAAAAAGAGAGTGAAGGGAGTTTTCCCACTAAGAAATAAATTATATGAATTTGATACAAGATCCACTAACGTCATGAGCCAAAACACTCTGAATTATAGAAGAAGAAAAAAAGAAAAGAAAAACATACTGTAATCTAATAATTTGCACAACAACAGTCAAACTAACGTGACAGGAAAAGTCTGGCGTTGTTTGACTCTGATGCAGCAAGGTGAGCTCATGATTACACTGGAGGTTGTGCTGAAACAGCCCTTTAAGACTTAATTGAGAGGTGATGGTTAAACGATTTGGGGAGGAGAATAGGGAGGATTCTGAAGGAAGAAATAACAAAGCTGAAAAGTGCTGCAATTGAAAGATGAATGACTTGCCTGAATAATGAAGCCTAAATAATGTAGATGAAAACCGTTTATATAATGAAGAAACGTTTTTTATGATGGAGAAACTAATATCTGACATTCATACTGTTATGACTAGACATTCTGGCATGGAATTAAAATTTCAAGGTTAAGCCAGGGTGAGCTAAATAACTGAACTTGCTGCTCTTTTGACAGAAGCATATAGACAGAGATGCAGCATGACTCACTATCATACAGTGTGTTAAAAACTAAATCTTAAGTTGCCGCTGGAAAAATAAAACCCAATCCCAACTTTTACAGCATGTTTTTCGAATGGATAAATGAACACTTGAGTGCATTTATTTCAGTTGTTGAACTCCACTAAGCATCTCTGGACACAGCCAAAAAGTGGAGCGTGTCCAGTTTGATGACCTGAGGACTGCATGTGTGCCATTTATGACCTTCAGTACACACTGGGTTGGTTTGCAGCCAAGAGTAAATAGTTAAGATGAGGATAAACACCTCCAGACCTGTTGCTGCCCCAGATGATGCACATTGACAGTGAAGCTCTCAATTTACCAGTAGATGTATATCCCAATCCTTACTGGAGTTCCTGGTGAGTTCAATCAAAGGCTGAGCTGAATAAATTACATTCCTACTACACATTAATGGTGCGTCTGTTGCTAGCTAGCTTACAGCTAACATCGGTACAGTTAGTCCATTGGCTGTTTGGGGCTAATAAACATGGACGTGAGGCGAAAATTTGCTTTTCTGTCTAAACACACCTTCAGACGCAGTAAAGAAAGATGTGGCTTGAGTTAATCATCTATATCTCTACAAAAGCTCAATATCCTATATCAAAAGCTAAATCGTCAGTTAGCAGCAAGCAAAAGGCTTTACTAAATAAAATACTTGCTTGTGGAAAACGATAACAGTGTTGAAATGTGTGTTTTCTGTGCTCGTTGGAGGTTGTGTCTCCTGTCTGTTTTAATTGTGATTTTCAAGGACAGCATTTCTAGGGGCAGCCAAAAAGCAGAAAGTGTCAGTTTTGATGAGTTTTTACTGATGATGTAGCTCTTTTGGCTTTATCAAGCCATGACCTCTAGGGCACACTGGTTTGCAGCTGAGAGTGATTGGTTCTAGTATACTGTATAAGGATTAGCACTGCCAAGTCTGAGGCCATGGTGCTCTGCTTGATATGGAGGATTCCCCCCCTCTGGGTTGGGAGAAAGGAATCTTGAAGGTTAAGTTCTCATGTTCCCAGTAGACCCTGAAGCTCTGGACAGACAGAGAGAGAATGCACATACAAGTGGGCCAAAATACATTCATGGGATGTCTGAGACGAATCTTAAGGATAGCGTGAGGAGCTCAGATGAAGAAGAGGCAGCAGCTCTGAGTAGAACCACTGCTTCTTTGCAATGGAAAGAGCAACTTGAAGTGATTCAGGAATCTCAACAGAATACCTGTGGATGCTTCCCTGTGGAGGTATTCTGGACATGTCCGACCGAGAACCCACTAGAGGGAGTATATATTCAATTTGGCCTGAGAACACCTGGGCATCCCGCAGGAAGAGCTGCAGAATGTGGCTGAGGAGAAGGACGCCGGGCTACCTTGCTTTGCAAAAGTACGAACGAAATGATAAACATTTATTATAAGAGTAAAACTTAAATTTAATTGATTTATTGATTCATAGTTTCATATTTACATTTAATTTTGTCACTGTACAAGCAGAGCAGGAAATTAATAGGCATTTAGAGACACCATTTTACTTTCAAGTGTCCATGAAAGCGAGCAAACTGAAGTGCAGAGTTAAGTAGCTCTTGATATATCCAAATCAGGCACACAATGATTGGAGGGCAAGTTTGGACAGAATCCATTTTTCTTGGTTCACTACGCACAAAGGTATGTAACAATGAACGGGGAGGAGAGAAAAAAGCCAAAGGGAATGAGAGTAGAGGGAAAATAAAGGGAAAAGAAAGACAGATATTAAAACAGGATTCAAGTGCTAACGTAATCAAAGCAGTGACGACAATGAGTCTGGTTTCTGTATGATTGGCAGTAATTTTATACAATTCCTTTTTCAACCTTGTGAAAGGTCAGCTAGGTCAACAAAGAGGTGGGCTGGGGTGACACACAAAAAAGGAGAAAATGAAAGCGAGAAAGTGGAAAAGAGGCAGACATAAAAAAGGTTTGGAGAAAGAAAGAAAGAAAGGTGGATGGACATAAAAGACAGTAAAAGAGTAAGCCATTTATCTACCGAGCAACACAGAGGACAGTGAAAACAGTGAAAACGATGAAAAATGAATAATTCTAATTCTCTGGCCTCAAAGCAAGGACACAAAGGACAGACAAGAACGGATGAAGGGAGCACACGAAAACCGACAAACTGAGAGAGAGATGGAGGGAGGAGACGAGACGGAGGAAATGGAGGAAGGACAGGACGGAGAGGGACGCGAGGTGTGCGGTGAGATGAGACAAGAGGAGAAAAGAGAAGCTATAAGGAGGAGAAAGGTTTTGCTTCTTATAGGTGTAAATAAGATTTTTCGCCACAGTAGAGTCTGGCACCTCAAGTTTCTTTGTTCAATTGTATGCACTGAGCCAGCAATCGAACTTGGGTTGGGTGTTATTTGGGTTTTTAGATGTTTTTAGAGAATGAACATTCAGGTCCCTGTGGCTCGGCTAATTAATACCCAGTGAAAGAGGATTATTATCATTCATTATACTATAAAACTATAGATTCTAGTTAGTGATTTGTGAAGTTGTGTTGATTACAACTGCTTGTACTTGTGTAGTTGCTTAATATCTTAACAGTAATAATGATAAACCCATGTATGCTGTTGTATTACTATTATTATTATCATTATTATTATTGATTAAAGGGTAATTTCAGGGAAAAGCACATTGATTTTTTTTTCTAGCTTCACACATATTGACATGCATGCTTGTTGGCACACTGTGGTAATACAGATGACAATCAACACAAGCATTGTGTGTGAAAACCTCCTTTACACACTCATCTGCGAGGTTTAAATTCAGTTAGCTAAATGTCTCTCCCTCCCCACATGTGATGAAATTGCCCACATCTGCCGTATATTTCATTATATTTGAATTCCTGAAATTGATGCCCCCAGTTGCAGGTTACTTGACCGTAGCAGGACACTAGCTACCCCCCTCTTTTCCAAACACTTCTTATTTTGCTTTTTTTCTAAAAAATAATCTTATTCAGCATAGTTTCTGTTATTCAGCCTACCCTCAACATAAGTTAGTAACATAATGCAGTACAATTCAACAGCACTACAAGGGTTGGGTTAGAAATGGTAGGATTTTTTGCAGGACTGTGGTATTAGACTGCATTGGTTCATAATAAGTGGCTGATAAACTGGCAACTGAGTGTATATTGTGTTCATGGATAGCACCACAAAGCCTCTGTTTATCTCTAACGTCCCATTGGTTGTTATATGAGCAAGGCTAGACGATATGAAGTGAGCAGAGTTCTTGACTGACTTAATGTTTATTGATGCTCGCTAAATTACTGTGAGCTTTCTGCCATTTCTGTTTGTCTGTCTATTGCAAATTTTTTTTCTGTTCCTAATACATGCTAGCTTATGTCACATTTGCCTAAACCCTGATTCACCGCATCTCATCCATTTTTGAGCTTTTTATCATGTTTTTTTTTTCATGATTCTCTGGATTGCATGTAATTTATTTCCTTGGTAGTGTGACATTGTCTACCTTTTCAGGCTGCGTGCTGCATTTTCGGCGCACCTTCTATTTTTCTCAACCAGAAAGAGAAATACCTGGTCTAAGGCTATAATAAATCACCTTGGTGGCCCACAGGGGACAGCAGTTGCATTCTCACATGAATATTTCACCACTCAACAAATAAAATGTGAACAAAGTGAAATGGGTATAACTAATTATTAGGAGCATGCTTTGCTTCCTCCTTTTCTATTTAATGGGAATATGAACTTTCAAGGGCATTTTCGCTATGGGCCAAAGTTAATTTTTGACGGTTGTCGGAGATTTATGTAGAGAGAAGTTGACTGGTACGTACTGTATGGGACTTGATCAAAGAGGTACTGGCTGCATTATGAAGCTACCATGGCTGCTACTGAAAACTGCAGAGGTAAAACTGTTTGTGAAGGGCTTTTAACAAGTTCTGGTAACGACTCAGATGAATATTAAGCTCAGAAAAGTTTATTAATCAATCATGTATTGATTGGAAAAACATGTCACACTACAATATTCCATACATACACATATTAAAGGTCACAAATCATCGTAAGCTGGGCAAAATATACACTTTAAACTAAATGCATAGCATAATCCCAAACACAAGCATTATCATCCCATTTATGTCTGTCTCTGGGAATAAAATGGTGCTGTGATTTGTGTCTCAAATGGAGGATTGACCAGGAGACAGATGAGAATTAATTCACATGTGCACACACACACACACACACACAAGATTGTCAGCCAGTCAGTCAGGTAATGAGCAGTAATCGTCTAGCTGTCAGTATACTGATGGACCGACATGATTCTATATCCCTGTCTAGCTGTTTCTCTCTCTTTGTGTCTTTTCTCTCTCTCTCTCTCTCTCTCTCTCTCTCTCTCTCTCACTCTCTCTGTCTCTCTGTCTCTCTGCCTGTCTCTCCTCCCTCTTTCCATCTCCCAATCAGGCCAGCACACTGATCTTACGGCTGTTTGACATTTACACAAAAATAAGTGAGCTGGGTTAAGACTATGCAAACGTTTATCCAGTCGGTCAACTGTCCAACCAGTCAACCAGGTTACGTAATGAGACAGCCACTGAGCAATTCCAGCCAGCCGGTCTTTACAGTCAACCGACCAACCAGCCAGCTTGCCTGTGTGCCTTTCTGTTGCTTCGTCCATCTGTCTGACTGCCCATCTGTATCTGCCTGTTTAAAAGTCTATCTCTCGCTCTGCCTGCCAGTCTATCAGACTGTTGGCATATCTGATGTTGACAGACTATCATAATGCTGGGATTACTGTTTAGATTGGATGGTAATACAGTAAAAAGGCATACCATGGTATTGGAAAATAGCATCAGTGTTATTTTGATTACCATCACATGACCACTCTTCCACGGATTGGAAAGGGAAAAAAAAAACATGGCGTTAGTGTAAATGAGTTGGTCACTCAAAATGAAGCAACTGGTGCGTTTTGGCTGCATTTCAGATTTGTACCAAATGACGAGGGAGACCCAGGAAATCTCCTTAAAGCTGTATGTAAGATTTCCATGAATAAAGTGACAGCCAGAGCTGGGAAAACTGACATTCCCTTTTTGGAATCAGTGACCCTCTGACTGTGTATGTCACCCACTTCAACAGCTGCAAATACAGCTGTGGCCAAAACATGACCACTGACAAGCCCTGACTTGTCTACGCATTCATCAATATTAAGTATATTCAGGAAAACAGAAAAATACAAACTGAAAACCTGATGAAGCCAGGCAGAAAGGTATGATAACAAAGATGTAGCATTTACTAGTGCGTTTGATGTTGTCACAAGAATATAATTCTCAATTTACTGAGTTGCCTCAGTGCAGTCGATGTTTGGAGGCACAATACTGTATGATAAAGCAGTGATGCATACTGTAAACTCAATTAGCAGTAATATAGTTCCTTCAGTCCCACCACAACCATATTTTAACCATGTATTAAAATTAGCCAGTGGTACTTAATGACTGTTAAAGCTGGTAAACCTGAAAGAAAGAACCCATGAAGGCGCAAAGGTGGAATAACAGGAAGAAAACAGATGGGAGCTTTTATTCAAATGAGTCAGTGCAAAAAGACTTTAGTGTTTTGGTGAAAATGGGTTGTTTTTGCTAAGAACAGACATCTAACAACCAAGTCTGTTTCCATCAACACCACTCTTCTATCAGTGAAGTGACAGGCTGCAAACACAGTGCCACTGCACATTTATGAACGGAAATAGCAGGTGCGCTTAAACACACCCCTGCTGCCCACGTGCACAACATGTAGTACTGTGTGCAGGTTGACGCAAATGTGCCAATAAAATAGAGCCCAGCTATCCAGTTACAGTCTTGTTACAATGGGATTCACAGATGGGATTGTAAGGGTAAGTTATCACTTGTCTATTTATTGTCAGATTTACTGATAATTTACTTCACCACACTCCCCTTCTAATATTTTCAGTAGAAGTTATTTAAAGCAATCCAATCTAATGTGTCCTGTCTTATCTGAAAATGTATACATCTAGATCAAAGCCCAATGACCTTTAGCACGTCCTCGCAGTCTTCTGGTAAATTTCGCTTACAAGTGGTCCACCAAGCAGAACATTTCAATAACTCAGCTTTTAGAGTTGGTTCAGACAGCTTTCTGCAGCTCACTGTATTTCAGTCAGTCAACTCATGTGGAATAGGTGATATGTGTATGTAGAATAAGTACAACATTGATGTTTGCCCTCTAGGCTCTGACCTCTGCGCTCCCAACAAGGAAGCAGAAAGGAGGGAGTGGGGAACGACGATACTAATTTCCGCTCTAGGGTAAGGTGGACTCGGCGCCTACAGGTGGATGCTGGAGTGGAGATGGGGGCTTTTGAAATGCAATGTGAACATCAGTAGCCACGGCGACAACAGTAGCAGCTAGTGACAGCATACAGTAGCTTTCAGGTGAGTGATGTGGCAGCAGGCATGACGCAAAAGAGGGAGCAGAGCACTGAAGGCTTAAGTACACCTTGCAGGCTTTGTTTCATTTCAGGTGGATAAAGAGCATGTAAATAGCAGATGAACCAATTTTCATAAATGTATTATTTAGTGATAAAACCTTTTTTCTTGCTCTCCATACTGGGCACTAGAATAAAAGTCCTCTCCATCAGGTTTGTACCATAAAGCATCTCAGTCAGCCTGTGAAATCAAACCTGCTAACATACATAAAAATGCACCATTGAAGGGCCTGCTGAGGCTGCTGGTCTTCATGTTGGTGGTCTCATTTGTTTATGGTAAGTGTACTACTGTCTCTTAATTAATGTGGTATTGAGCTATTGATGTTTAAATGTTGATCCCACTTCTCTTCTCTTTGAGGATTTATGTTGATATTGACCAGTACCGCCTGAATATATTTCAAAACACTTTTTTCTACGGGTCTCATGCACTGTCTTCTAGCGATGGCTGTGACAACCTTTATCAATCACACCTTAACAAGGCCAAATTAAGAGTGATGTTGGCAGCCTGGGGATTTTAACACCTCACAGGTAAAAAGAATGCTTGTGAACATGCAGCTGTCGGTTGAAATCCACCAGCCAGCAGGGGAAATCCTGACAGGGGGAGTAGAGAAGAGACTTATTCAGTGACCATCATAATGTGTTTGACCGAGGCACTTGACCTCCGACTGCTCTGGCTGTAATGGGAAGCTCATGTACAGTAGGTGTATGATATGAGGGTTAAATGAAGTGGAAGAAATAGACCAGATTTACACTGTCCACATGCTCCTCAAACCTAAAAATGATATTATTTTCTGGTTTGTTTGTTATTTCTCCAAAGGTTTGAGCAGTCCATCTTCCCCAAATGTGGTGAGTGAAAAAAATATGACTGAAAACCACTTTCAAATGCAATTTTGCAGGTTTAAAGTGAATTATGAGTCACACTTTGATATATTTATTTGTAAAATTCTTTTAAATATTCCCAAAAAATGAGAGAAACCTGTTATCAAATCACCTGGGTTTTTGAGGTATTCCATAACTGTACCCTAAAAATCATCAAATTCGGTTACTCTGCCAGCTGAAAGACCTTCACAACACTGTGCTACCATTGCAAAACTTGAACTTAAATTTTACATCACATAGGGCCAGTAAAACTCATGACCACTGGATCTATGAAAACCATACAAAGTCCATTCAGCAATAAAAACAGCATAAGAACTGCTTTCTTCTCAGAAAAGCAGACTTTTTTTGAGAGATAGCAGCAATTTATATCTTTGGTTCCTCATATATACACTGGCTCTGACATCTAGAAAAACAATCAGTCACACGCAAACCAGAGACGAGACCAATGTAAACTCATAAAACAAATATTACTATTCTCCATCTTGTAGAGCATTTGGCTTCTTCTTGCCAACACTAGATACACCTCACACTTGTATACTAGATGTATGTCCCTGGCTGAAACTATTTGTTTCAACCTGTCATTCTGGGAGTGTAATCCATTTTTTCAGTCTGTCTGGTGGAACACTAGTCTATCAGTGACACAACACAGCTCAGAGTAAATGGATAGACAAAAAGCGCTTGTTGTGGAGAAGACAAAGACGGAGAGAGACAAAGAGAGAAAGAAAAGGCAGTGAGCAGATGATGGAAGAAAAGAAGGGAACATACTGGAAACAATAAACAACCTAATTTTTCAGTGGGGAAGAATTTTGCTAACATATAAAAACAGCAAAAGAGAAATGGCAGAGAACAGGATGAGGACATGGACAATGTTGTTAAGTAAAGTACGAGATTTGTTTTAAATTATAGGCTTAGTTGGCAGTGTTTCCTGGACAAACTGTAAACAGTATGTTGGGGGAAAACAGTGTGGTGTAAATCTGTAAACGGTGATGGTATAAATCTCTGGAAACAGGGCTGTGAATTTTTGGAAATTCATGAAGCCAGATAGATACACAAGACAGACACCCAGAGGTTCTTTTCTCTCCATGTGCTGCTGAAGTAAAAAAAAAACAAAAAAAAAAACAAGAGAATGGCCTTAGGCAAGATGGGCATTTTTCCTTTTTTAGTTTCTCTCTGTGTTAACACTTAATACATATTACTGTAGTCATTTGAAATCCTTGTAACGTCAACCCCCACCGGATGATTTTTTTTTAAATGCATGGGGCCCAAACTAAACACAAGGAAGTTGGCTTTTTGGAAATATGAGGTTTAAACCCAACAATGTCAATATGAAAACAAAATAATGTAGTAAATGCCTTATTTTCCAACCACTCATAATGTGCTACACTTTAAGAAGATATTAAGTTGTATTTATGGATAATTAGTTATCTGGCTTAATTGTAGACCCCTGGCTATGGAACAATTTGACAGTCTACCCAAGGCTAGCTACTGTAGCCTTAAGCTAACACTTTTAAAGACTGGCTTTAAAAGTGTTATTGAGATGTTTAATGCTGTTTCTTGTATTTTGGTTTTGGAGGAGAAGAGAAGACGAGAGAAGAGAAGAAGTTGGAGTAGAGATTTTAGGAGAGATTTGTTTTCACAGGTTTGAGCACATTTCATGCAGACAAACAGACAGACAGACAAACAGATCTTATTCTGAAGAGGAATTACAGTTCGTTTGCCTCTGGGAGCGCATGTTACCCACTGAGATACATAAACTCATTCACATACACACACGTACACACAGAAAAACACAAGGAAGTGAGAGGTACACACAGGATCACACAGATCTACATGGCAGCACTGCTGCAGTGTTTTGAGGAGTTGAGTGCCTTGCTCAAGGGCACTTTGGCAGTGGGTGGCATTTGATTTGTGCGATAAAAGGGTAAGAGCCCTGCTGATTCTCTGGTGTCCTCAAGCAACACCCTGCTGCGCAATCCCCTTACATTTAAACCAGGAGCCCCACCCACCCCCACAGTGTCTGTCAAGCTGTCTGTCTACCAGGGTTGTCTAGGAGTGTGTGTTTGTGTGCGTTAGAGTGTGAAACAGAAGCAGTTGCCATAATCAATGCACATATCAATCCCAACATCTGTGCAATTTTTCAACTTGAAATCACAAAACCAACACAGACACTCTACTCTTTTTACACATATTTACCTAAAGAAATAATACATAAATAATCTGCAGTATGTCTACTCAAATCTTCTTATACAACAATCACCACTTCCTAAGTGAAGCTTTTGAGAAGAAGGAAATGGAGAACAATGAGCTCTATTTTGATGTGAGTTTAATTCAGCACAACACAAATAATGAAATTAGGGCACTTTGTATTTCATTTAACCTGCTTTATTACACTTCCATTTATCATAAGACTTAAAAAATATTCAGAAAAACACAAAGCTGAGGTCAAAAATAAATGTGGATATTTTACATCAAACTATACGCCAAAATTAGCATTTTATTTGGTGTTTGTTGTGCTGACACTGAGTTGAAGGTATATTCATCAAGACTGGAGCCTAAGAGCAGTACTTCCTTTGCTTTGAACTTTCTTGTCAGAAAATCCAAGATGAACATCTTGGTATTTCCAATAGCTTTCTGTGATTTGCAGTATGCTAATTATCACAGGGAATGATTATATATGTCTCACATAGACACATAGTTACAGTTTGGGTTCAAATCACATTCCTGTTGAATGAAGTAAATGCCGCCTCAGTATCTTTTTTCCCCCTGACTTGCAATTTGCACCACTTATTACGATTATATTGCAAAAATAGCCTGCATTAAAAATGCAAATTGCTCTGCAATTTTTGAGAAAAGTCAACATAATTTTAGGTCACAATAGGTACAAAAAAGCTCCACAAAATCCCAGAGGGACCAATTTGTCTGAACTGTGGTAAGGAACAAGAGCAGGGCAGCAGGATATTGTGAGTAGGCAGCTGGCACTGAGCCACATCTCACTGAGTCGTAGACCAGTGTTTTTCTTACTGTGAATCTGGCCCTAACATGGGTCACTGGTGCTTCAAGGGGGCCCTCACAAGATGATGGTTTATTGAATGGGGATCTCAGGTTGAAACAATGAGGTTATGAAAGGGGGTCCCATGTGATAAAAGTACTGATTTGCTCCTAAATGGCAAGATAAGGGAGTACATTTAGTCATTGGACCATAAACAGAGCAGCTCTGTTTCCAGTGAGGAATTGTCTTATATGAAGCCCGCTGTTTCACATTTTGTCCAGCCGCCACAACAGAAAACATTTCACTGGAACTGAAAGTTGGTTTTGTCCTTTACCTGCAAAGCAACATGTAGGTGCCTGTGTCCATGGAAAACACTCCAAAATCCTTAAAAACTGTGGATCATCATCTGAAGGCATACAAGGTCCAAATGTGGCCACAGAGGTTTAACTGCACTTTAGAAAAGCACAATCTGCCTAGCAGCAGCAGCAGCATCAGCAAGGGTTTGTGGGTATCCAGACTGCTGGCTGTTAGCCAAGACTCTGGGTCCTTCAGACTAAAGTACTCTCTGTCTTTGTCTCTCACACACACCAACTAGTTTTTGTTTTCAAGTCTATAGAGGCGTAATGCACGTCACACACTTACCACCTCCTGAACCTCATCCTGTATTCTGTAGTGCTGCACTTTCACGAACAACTAGATTACATAACATGCATCTGTCAGTCTACATTGTCTGATTTCTTCATCACAGCATACAACCGTTTTTGTAATCACAAAAGAAAGAGACAAGAGACTCACCACAGAAAGTTAAGACTTAAATGCACCAACATGTGTTGACATTTGTGTATCCTTCACATAACCATTTCATATGATGGCCCGTAAAGACAACTGAGAGCCAAAGCACAAGAAATATACAAAAAAATACAGAAATGGTGCAGATACAAAAAAGTATTCTCTTATGCTGTTTTATCCCCATTTCAGAAACTTTCAAGAAATCAGGCCCACAAAATAGTTGAAATGAGTTAAAATGTTGGATCAAAACACACAGTATTTCATTAGTGTGTCCTGGGGACCTCGGATGTAAGTTGCTGACCATGTCATCACAATGTCCCCAGTTCAAGTGCGGCCAGGGACCTTTGTTTCATGTCATGCCCTCTCTCGCTCCTCTCATTTCCTGTCAGCTTTCTACTGTATGCTATCTAACAAAGAAAAGGAAAAAAAGTTGGCAAATGACATCTAAGAGTCTCTGCAACTCTAACTCAAACGCACATAACGTATATACACAAATCACTGGTGCACATAGTAGTGGTAGAAAACTAAAATGAAAACTGGCCCAAAGCCTGACATTGGCTCTTTTCCATCAGTAATGTGGGACACTTGGAACAAAAACATAAAAAAGCTAAAAGTTGTGAATGTGAGTTATGGATATGTGCCAAACACAGGGGCTCTTGGCAAATCTGCTTATCCATTTGAAAAACAACAACAACAAAAAAAAACAAAGATAGAAAGATTGTGATTAAATAATCGGGATTATGGAGATGCATCTCCCATGGCGGTTAGCAGAAATAATGCCAAAAAATGCCTAGTGCATCACCACTTCTTAGTTTATACTGCAGCAGTGAAAAGCTGGTGAACGACTGCAAAACAGAAAATTGTTATAATTATTTTAAACTAAAAGATAAAAATCAACTGACCTAATCTGATCTAATTCTATCAAAACCTCTAAAAAATGGTTATGTGTAAGGCGGTGTTCAGACTGACAACAGCACTAAGTGAAAATATGCAGTCTCTGCATTCATTTAGAGGAATCAATGCGTTGACACTGTGAGTATCAACTCATGGATCTGTTACCCAATCCCCTATTCTCATATCCCCTTTTGTATTTCATTGTCCCCTTGCAATTTGTTGTAGATCTAAAAACTAAACTGAAACACAAGATTCTTCAATTTTTGGGCGTTTTGGACCAAATACAGACAAATACACAACAGTTAGATAGATGCAACTGACCTCTTTACCTTTAATCTTTAACTCTCTCCTCTCTGTCTGTCTTCATCAGTGGCTCTTTCCTTCTATCCCTCTGTTTCTCCACTCTGTCTACCTCCTCTCATTCGTAATACAGTACAGTCAGGCCATAAGGAACCATCCATCAAAGTGCTTACAGGGTGAACAACCATTACTGTTATACACACACACACACACACACACAAACAAATGCCACATATAAAACACACGTATAGCTGCTGTACTTGCGATATATTGCTATATCCATCACACACACACACACACACACACACACACACACACAGACTGTAAGGTGCTTCAACCTTGACTCTACACATACACTACTACATCAATTTCACACTCTTAGTCTCATGCAGACATTGGCCATAACTAGCCTTTAGAGCCAAGTAGATAAAACATACACATAAATGCGCATACACAAATATATAAAGACACAAGCACACACGTGCACACACACACACAATTGTACAAAACTAGCCAAGCCAAACAGACAGACCCACTGAGAACATGGCTCACTGAGTGTGTAAACACACGTACTGACTGAATTGTGAACCCACACACACACACATAGACACACTGTACAGTTTATAAAATCAGGTAAGAAGCAATGTTACCTCGTCACATTAACCGATACACACACACACACACACACAGAGTAACCTAACACAGGCACTTCCCTAGGCTACAATTAAATTGCTACTAGTGAGACGACATTAACATATATGTAATGTACACCATGACTCACTGTGTGGACATATATGTCTGTGTGCGTGTGTGTCTGCATGTATTTATATGCTCTGTGTCTGTACAGGTGTGTACTTCTACATTACCTATGTACATACATTTGTTCTCGCCGGTGCGTATGTGCGCGTTTTGCGTGCATTGTTTTCTGAGTGTGTGTGTCGTGTGTGTGTGTGTGTGTTTGACCACATTGAAAAGCGTATAATCCGGCGCTATGGGCAATATCAACAGAGAAAACCACTGGGCTAAAGTAGGGCAAGCTTCCCTTTAAAACACACACACACACACACACACACACAGATAGACGCGCACACAGCTAACACAAACACCGCATCACCAATCCACTGTGGGGGAGAAAAGCATTATTTGACAAACCATTAAAACTGATTCTCTATGCTTCTGAGAGACAGTGAGAGAGAGAGGGGGAGAAGGAGCGGATTAGAGAGAGGAAGTGAGAATTAGGAGACCCCCCCTCCCTCCTCCTCCATTTCCTCGTCTACACCCTCTCTCTCTCTCTCTCTCTCTCTCTCTCTCCCCATCTCATTGTCCCCCCTCCGCTCTCTGTCAGGTTTTGTTTAGAAGCCCATGACATGTGTCCTCTACATGCCTGTGTGTGTGCGTGTGTGTTTCCGAGCGGTAACTGAAAGATTTCTGACAAGGTGTGAACATTAAAAGCTTCTGGAGTCACATACACCCACAGGCCTGAGGGAAGGGCACCTTCACGCACAAGTGCATATACACATACTTTACATACGCATACATGCATTTACACTCAGGTACACATTGAGGCACACACACGCACACAGATGTATCAAAAGACCAAGTTGTAGTGCGGCTCATCATCTAACCAAACCCTCATGAGTCACACAGCTACAAAGATGAACACAAACAGAAGAATCTGCACGAATTTAGTCGGAATGAGACCATTTAAAGCACCACACTTACAGTTAAGTGGCATACTCTTATGTACTTTGACTGGGTTTACTTCGGTGTTAAACACACACTCAGTCCACATCATGTGTTCGCTGACAGACTTTCTTTACAAGGCTGCCTTGTTGATTTTGTTTGCTATATGTTTTTCATCCCAAAAAGGGTTTTTTTTTCTCACATGGCAACAGCAGAAGTGACAACTGGTGCTTTCCTGATATCTGTTAAAGGATAAGACCGGTGGTATTCTATATTTTTCCTATTTCCTATTGATCGTACAAAAGGGCCTCTGCAGCCAAGCCTGATATATCTTATTCTCCTCTTTTCCATAGACCTCAATTGTTGTCCAAAAACTGTTAAAAACACATCAGTGAGCAACACCACTGCACTGGGTGACATGTTCCTTCATTATGACGAGCATGAGCACTGTAGATTATTTCCAGTCAATCCTAAACCGTCCTGCTGCCAAAATACTTAACAGTACATAAAATCTGCAGCAGTTGAGTAAAATGATTTAGCTGTTTTAGCAAAATACTAAAAGTAGGAACAAATGGGCTTCAGGCTGAGTTCCACAGACAGGGTAGGGTTGTTTTGGTCTTTTCACAGAATTTGTTGACAATAAGAAAAATATAGAATATTCCCAGCCTTATCCTGTAACTATCCTGTAATTAAAACAGATGTATTCAAAGGGACCTTTAGGGTATTAGACCAAGTCTCTTTTATGTTCTATTCTAGTTTATGACAGAGGTCTGTCTTTTTCTACAAGGCACACAATCCAGTCTATTTTTGTTGATTAATAATAATAATAAACATCTTTTTTTCCCCCTGGTCCTCTCCACAGTGAAGTGACAGTGACTTCTTTCCTTGCTGTCTGGCAGCCACACTGTGTCTACACCTGCTACAGTTTCTCTGCCTCCATGCCTGACCTTGTCTCAACACCTCTTCTACAGGCTTCAGGAAATTAAAACTGAAATTATTTAATTAGTAATTAGTAACAAAAAGAACAAAAAGAACCACAACTGATAATAGCCTAACAAAGGTTCAGAAATTTGGCTCCAATGATAACTCAGCATTCACAACAGAGCTCTTAATCCTTAATTAGAGCACTGTTTACACCGTTATGTAATTGTTGCCTTTATACTTGTTGGGGGGGAGGGGAATCTATGCAGCCATTTATAGCAATTGCAGAAGAAAGCTCAGTTAATGTGTCTGCATGCAATCCTGCAGATTACCACTATTGATTAGACAGTCAGACATCCCTTCATATCCTCCCTGCATGTACAGCCAGCTGCATGTACAGCCAGCTGTATTGCATTTAGCAATTTATTGTGCTGCAGTCAGAATTTGAAGGCTAAATGTAAATAAAGACAGCGGCAATAAAACAAAAAAGTTCAATTAACAGTGAAATAAAACGTGCAGTTTCTTGTTGAAACTCACTCTCTGGTGTATAAAACATGACTGACATGAGAGAATTCCCCCCTCCTCCACACCCTTACTCATCCTTGTTTGATTGATTGCCACCCTTCTGTTGCAGCCGTAATCCATCACAGTGCTTTCCAAACAAGAGAGCGAAGCTGGACAGACAAGATTCCTGTGTCTTGTGGAGCTTTACCTCCACATTACTGAGGGACTTGGAGTCCTAAAATCTTTAGCATTTTAAAGTCATAATCATGTTTTGTATTATTTTGTTTTCTTCTGCATCTTTTGTCTTTAAAGTAGTGTTAAGCAGTGGCTGACACAGGCTACTTTAAAGTCCCTGTCCACTCAAAATGTGTTTTGCTTATTGTTACTTCACTTGTGAGGTTAAGATGTGTACACGTGAGCAGGATTTTGTGACATCACAACTAGTTTGTTTGAACTTTTCTGTGGAAAAAAAACACAAACTATCACTACAAGCAGAGTATTTTTATACTGTATGCCTTAAAAATTGTCTGGAGAGGATCATTAACTCAGAAAACACAAGTTAGCACAAGGTAAGAGTTAATGTAAGTAATGGGTGGAGGTGGCTGGGGGCACAGATGGTGTCTTGGGGCTCTGCCAGGAGTTTTTGTGCTAAAACAAAGCAGGAGCAGGGCTGAAAAGAGTTTTGAAAGCCAGCAATCTCAGCACCTGGCAAAGTAAATAATAAGTCATTTTTATGTTATTGGGCTATAAAAGACTTACTTATTGCCCTTTTAAAGTATTCAAAGTAAACCAGTGCTAAAAATGACAAAAGGCCGAACACACAAAAGACTGGTAAAATGACTGTGTTTCTCAGGCTGTGACAATGGCTGCAATGAGAAATTAGCTCGGCTTGGAGTATAACAACAATTCAGCATTAGTCAGTGTTACTGTGATTCAGGCGTTCAGACCTTAAAAATGACTCAGACAGTCGGATCCTACGCACAGAGTGCCTAACATGTAACACTGATAGATAACAGAACCAAGGAAAAAGACCTGGCATAGAATCACACCTTTGAAAAGAAAAGATTAACTTGAAGCAAGCAATTAAGCCAATATCTATCTACAGTATCTATCTATCTATCTATCTATCTATCTATCTATCTATCTATCTATCTACAGTATCTATCTATCTATCTATCTATCTATCTATCTATCTATCTATCTATC
>NTHP01000224.1:692582-705103 GCA_003416845.1 Oplegnathus fasciatus | reverse complement strand
GTTTGATTATGTTTGATCAGAAAAGCTGCTGGGATACACTAGATTATCTGCTCTCTGCACCTCTTACATCTCCTCAAATCATCTGCACTTGTTTCTCCTTCATTCAACTTCACCCATATTCATTTCTCCTTAGTTTCGCACGCCCTTTGTATGGTCTCCCCTGCCCTCTTCTCCTTGTCTTTGCTCTGTTTTCTTGCCATGAACACTACCCTGCCATTTCCCCACTTCTCCTATCAGTCTTCTCTGACATTCGGCTGCATCCTTTTGGTCTGTATACATGAGCACAGGGACAGGTTGGGGCAGAGATAAAGAGATAGAGAGAGAAAGAGAGAGAGATAGGGAGGGAGGGGCAGAGAAAGTGACAAATGAATTGGCTATCACCCAAAACAAGGGACAGGAAATGAAATATTCACACACACACACACACACACACACACACACACACACACACACACACATTTCTCGAGTTGAGTGAGAGGAGTAAAATGATAGTTTGTGTCTATGCATTGAACAATTCTTATCCGGCAGATGTGACCAGACTCTAACACAAACACACTCATAACTTTGCATTGACTGCACTGCTTTTCCTCATCCTGAACTTTAACTCTCACCACAACATACCTCACCTTCACACTTGTCCTAAGATAATCTACACCTAAAGCTGAATTTAGACTTCTGCATACAGGGGTTATAATGTACCTTCAACAATTCGTAGGCTGATGATGTGAGCCTTCTCAAAAACATATTTACAAGTCAGTAGCAGCTACGCGGATACCACATGGGGACCACAAGAAACTGTGATTGTTTTCTACTACAAATTTCTGATGCCAGTACAGATTGTTGAGAGTAGAGACAACATGAAGTAAAAAAAAAAATCTAGCAAAGTCATTTACACTGCAAACCTTCTAATCACCACAATACCTGCTTTCTATAAACACAGAGACTGCATGGTATAGTCTCATATTCAGTAATGAAACAGTCATTCTTTCAAGTCTATCTGGTGAATTAATAAACTAGTTAATCACACATCAAAGGCAAACCCTAGGGAGGGGAAGTCATCCATATTTGGAAACTTTTCCTGTTTGCTGGCACAAGGAAAAGATATATTTACAAACCAAGGTATACAAACAGCAGAAATGTGCAGAGGAGTTGCTGATGATATTTGTACGACAGGATGTCAAGGCCACCAACACAACTTACGCCTGTATAAACGCAAATTCAAAATGTTTGGTTCCCTACATTTTTACTCTTTCCGCACCCTAATCTTAATCCTGATCCTAATCTAAACCTAAACCCAAATACGTAACCAAAAACTGTATGTGCATGTTTAGTTATGAAGAAACACGCTGCAAAAGAGGATCAATCATGTCAAACATGTGAATTCACTTACACTCACTCACAAATACTGAAAAAGAAGTTAATGCACATTTATAGTAAAAGGATATATTTCTGTTCTGTGTTGATTTGTCCGATTCTGGGTAATTCTTATGATCGAAAAAACTTTTTTCTCACAAGTTCTATAAGTGCAAACATGCTGGAAAGACATTGGAAAGCTGGCTAACTCAATAGTTAACAAGTCACAGTATTATAGATATACTGTATATTACTACTATAACATTAGACAGAGACCGTATGAGAGAGAAATACTGAAAGATTTGGTATGGCCCACCATGCACTCAAAAAATGTTTTTTCACGGCCCTGACAAAGCTTGTCCTAACTTCTTATTTTTTCTCTCCTCATTCTCTTTCCATCACTATATTTGACATTATTTTCCTTCCATCAGCCATCTGTCAATTGCCATCCCTCTACTGTCCTCTCTCATCCATTTCAGTCTGCACTCACACACACACGCACGCACACACACACACACGCACACACACACACACACACACACACACACACACACCTGCAGTACTGTCATGCAGGGACAGGTGGGGGTATACACAACATTATAAACAACTTTTCCATATTCATAAACTAGAAATCAGTATTCCCTTAAGGCGTTTTTCTGAATCATTTTTCACTGTGTGTGTGTGTGTGCGTGTGCATTTATGTGACATCTTTCCTTTTTTAAACCCTCAAATGTTACTCAGTGTTTAACACATCACACTGTTACTCTCTCTTTTCACCTCTTCATCTCTCCTCTTCTGTCGTCTCCTTTGAATCCCCCTGGTCTTCTTATTTTCTCTCTCTTTTCTCCATTTCCCCTCCTCCTCCCTTTTCCAAGGAGACTGGCCCAAATTTCTTTGAAATTTAAATCGGATTGAAACATAAACATTCGTTCTATAAACTCCAAAGTCAGTTTCATGATATCAATTGTGTTCTAACAGAGAGTAAAAGAGGTAGAGAGAGAGGACCGTGAGAAAGAGGGAGATTCTTTTGAATATTTTGAATTAGAAAGTGTGAGGGGAAATGTGACTCTAGGTGTGTCTTTGTGTGACAAATCATTCTGACGCTAATCTGTCAGCTGCCAATCACCCATCAAAACTCATCCTCAGTTGCTATAGCAACCTTGTGGTCCTCTGCAGGAAAAAAAAAACTCATTTTAAATTCAAAGTCAGGCCAGGTGCTGTGCTGCAATTGGCCACAGGGCTAAAAATATGCAAAGCATGCTGACTCACTGGCTGATACGAGACTTAGTTCGGTTTTTGGGGGAACTGTACTATTTTTACTACTTTACCCAAAGAGAGACAAACTCATGGATGCCTTTTCATGTCTCCGTGAGCAGTTTCAAGGTATGTCCACTGGTGAGATTAGTTTGCTCAATTCATGGAAGCCAAGATAAAGTCTGCTTAAAGGTAAACACACTTTCTCCAGCACTGAGGCTTTTCACAAACACAATCCTAACAGTTAGATTGGTATTTATAGGGTATTTCTATTGTGGCTGTATGCACATGTAAACGGGTAGTGGGCGAGATACAGGACTTGATGTACATGTGTAGTTATCTATGTGTTCTATACGGACGTATCTGGTTAGACTTTGCACACATACGAGCAGGATAGTAATGACTGAAAACCTCACAAATTAACAGAGAAAAAACATCAACTTCAACACCTACTCACACACGCATGTGTGGACACATAAACTCACACACATTAATAGCAACCACAGAATTGAACGTTCCAATTATCCACAATACTGGCAGCCCACATGAGCAAATGTGACATTTAAATACTCCCACCATACTGTCTTCCACGGTCCCCAAACATTCATAATTATGACAATATCTAAGAATTAAACCTTTATTGAAAACAAAAACCTGAAAGTCAGACAACAGTAGAGAATCAAACTTTGTCTGTTCACAAATGCTTCTGCTTGTTTGTGCCACCCTGTTGAGGAGGTTAAAGCAAAATCATTTGTGATCATCACGCCAGATGGGTTCATGTGAAAACACCTCCTCTGAGCGGCTTTGAATGGAAGCTCTGAGTGGCAACATAAGAAAAAGAAAAAGTGGAAGTTACTAATATTATTATATACTATCCCAGTCTGAGATTGAGAAACACTGTGCTGCGCAGTTACCTCTGCTTCAGTGACATGTAGCCCCACACGCCTGATTTGACAAAAACAAGATTCAAGCTCAAGCTTGTTCAGGACCTTTCAAGCGCATCTCACAGTCTGTCCCCAAAATCAAGAGTGACCTTTCTCAGACTTCACTACAACAGTAGTAATCAGTAAAAGTAATCAGTTACATTACTTGTTACTTTACTTTCCATCACTGAGTCCAGCTCTCTCTAAAGTGCCTTTCATCTAATATCAAATCCACCACACCCACACCTCACATCTTCCAGATTTAACATGAGCACAAACAGAAAACAAGAGAGAAGGATTTAACCAGCAGCCAGCCTACACATTGGACCTATTCACTGACCATCAACAGCTAGCCCCAGTAGCTGCACACAGCAACCCAGAAGCCCCATATTCACAGTGAAGCCACAGTTTTCACACACCCTCCCAACTCTGAACAAAAGGCAGGTGATTCTCAGATGTATGGCTGGCTAGTTACCCAGCTAAACTGACAGAACATGTAAAGTATAGAGCCAAACCACTTCCAGTGCCTGTGCCAAGCTAACACGTCTCAGATCAGACTCTCCACTAAATGCACAGATCCTCACATTTAAATCCCAGCAGGGCAGCAAAAAGCCGAACTCCAAAATATCAAAGTAACAGAGCTAATCTCTACTACTCTTTGCTAAAAAAGTAAACACATTACTGAGCAATCTCTCTTTTCTCAAAATAACAAATTCTGAACTTTGACCTTGGAATCCAGTTTTCCCCTCTGCTCTTTCCACTGTAATGTGGCTTCTGGGGGTTTGTTGTAGGAAAAGTTAGTTTGAGAGCATGTGTGCAGTTTTTAAAACATAATGGAGATGGCAAAATGTTCTTTTTTTCCATCCACCATGGGTTCATGGAACTTTATACTCATTATCTCAGTTACTGAACTTTCCCAGTTGTTTCTGTTATTTTCCGAGTTCTCCCTGTCAGTGTGAAAACCTCTTTCTTCCATCCCAGTAGCCTTACTGCACTGTGTGTGAGCAGTTTCATGTGTGCGCGCTCATACTACCGTATAAAATGAAAACGTTTCCAATCAGGAAAAGTAGTAAAGAAGCACAGTGGGAGAGAGAAAATGGAGGCAAAAAGTAAGCAAATGGAAGAGAGATGAGGAGGCATCGACAAGTGGTTGAAATACTGCACAAGCAAAACTGATAATAAAGTAGTTTTTTTTTCTCTGGCGAACCCACAGTGGGGAGGCAGAAAAAGATACAGAAAGTCAGAGGAGAGGTTAACAGGAGAGGCATGGATGGAAGGAAACGAACACTGTTTTTTTTTTCCTGTCTCTGGTTCTCTGTCAGCAACATTTGAATAATACCAGCGACTCTTTCCCCATCATAAATGAGATACAGGGGGAAGAAATCACAAACACCCTGCCTGCAAAGTTTTTAATGAATAAAAGACGAAAGAACTAGAATCTAAAGAACACTTTAAAAATTGACCATGGTGAAAAGAAGTTTCCTTAGCCTACATTTTCATATTTGAAGAGTGCAAAAAAAATAGTTCATTTTTAGATGAAGTGGTACTTTTACTCGGCCATTTAGCTAAAAGTTTCTAAAGCGTGAAGCATGAAAAGACCTGTTATTTCCTGATGTATGAAAAAAACGGAAAGCTAGAAAAGTGGAGAGCATCATTTGGTTTTTGCCTCTGATATCAAAGCGCTTTCCTCTCTGTACTTTGATGTATCTGTAGGAAAAAAAAATATTCTTTTGGAAGCATTTCAAACTCTGGCTTTTTACCAGCCAGCCTTTCCACCTTGATGTGTCTGAAACAAACAATTTTTTTATCAGTATTTTCAGGAAGTTTAGATTCCATATTACCGCTCAGCAAACACCCAACGGGAGCAAAAACAACAGTAGATTTTCTGGATAAATGCCAGCTCAGATGTTCTACAAATGACAGCCAGCCATTCAGCCAGCCGGTTAGTCAGTCAGTCAACCAGTGTGCAAAGGAGTGCCAGGGGCCTCGTGTCTAAATGCCTGTGCATATTACATCTTATGATGTATGATGTTTTGAAATGCAAAATATAAATCAACCGCTTTGCCTAAGGGATAGAGCTAAATAAGAGAGGGTTAGAAATGGCTGTTACTATAGATCTGACTGTTGCCTTGTAAACTCTTGAGTGTCACAATTCACATGTATCTGAGGTGATATTTTAGTAGTCTCCTGGTGGAAATACTTATGTGTAATGCGATAATTTGTTTGTCCCTGTAGAAAAGCCTACGTGTTGGTTTACTTTCTATGGAGGTAAATTAGACTGCAGGACTGCTACACAACAGCAGCCACATGAATATTATAATGAGGATAACAACGATGATCATGATGAGAGTGCTAGCAGCAGAACCAATTAATTTTTTTTATCTTAATGTACCTTCTATTCGATTTAACATTAGTTTTTGTTTATTTTTGTACTACTATGTACAGTTCCAATTTAACATTGCAAAAATGTACAAAATACAAATGCAAGGTCAGTGTGTGTGTGTCCAAATCTAAATAACAGTTTATAGGATTACTTTACACATTCTGAACTTTGACAACAGCTGTGACATTAAAAATTGATGCGATGACAGTGCATTAAGAGTAGTACTGTCAAAAATAGTTACATCTAACAAAGTGAAGAGCAGCATTGAAACATTCATTAATATTGAGGTAAATTGTATGAAAGAAAGTCATGGTTCATGATAGTAATGAAGGAATAGGGCTCATTATTTTTGGTTTCATTTTTTTAATATAATTAAACTGTTCATCTTGATTGAAAACGGGGAAAAAAACAATAATTCAAAAACACGGTTAAAAATAAACAAAATAATTACAGCAGAGACACAAATGTCTAAAAAGTGAGGAGCCATCACAATGCTTTCCCCCCCTGCAGCTGTGATCCCAATCACACCGAGGAATTTTTGGTGTCAGAGGCATCTTTCTGTTGCTGGGCAACTTGTTATCTGTCGATCACTGGAGCGCTGGCAAGCTACACCTTGAACTATGAACAGCAGCTACATTCAGGCAATTAAAAATTCAGCAGTAACAGACAAACAAATAAAAAAGAACCTACCTGAAATTCCAAAGGCCCACTAATATTTCTCCAAGAAGTCTGATGGTTTTTTTGCTTATGTTGTGTTCATTTCTCTCTCTGGGAGATCAAATTCTGCAGCTCTGGGTGGTCAGCAACAAGAACTACTCTTCATTGCAGGATCTTGTTTACCTTGTTTCAGAGTCTACTTGCAGCAGAAAACACAGAAACACCTTTTGGGTGCGTGGAGACATACAATCCAGCTTAAAGAGCAACTTGACAGAAGCTAAAAATCTTGTTTTTGTTTAACCCACCCTGCTGCATTGATGTACAAGTGTACTCCGGGAAGTCCCAGTACACGATGACATCACTGTTGGGTGTGGTTACAGGTTATAGGTGCAACCACAAACATGATTTTGAGTGTGTTTAAACGTGCGACAGACTTTAAACTTTAAACAAGGTAGTGAAGCTTTTCCACCTGTATTAACTCTATAAACTGATGTGCACATCCTAAAAGTTTGGGTATAAAAAAATAAAATGAGTAAAAACCAAAAACAATGAGCCTTATTATTGTACTACAGGTGGAACTGTCTGATGTGCTTTTGACTTGCCAAAGTCAAAATTTTAGGCAAGGCTGATTTGTACATTTGCTGGGACTGACGGAGGATGAGAGAACTCTTTTTATATTTCTGAACTAATGGTTGTTGTCGTATTCATTCTTGTTTGTCTGGAGGACTGTCACCTCCTGTGCATAGAGGTAGTTTACTGCCAGTATCTATAAATAGCAGCAGAATATCATATGGGTACAAGAAGACTACACATGGATGGCGACATTGTATTTGTCTAAAAGAAAGTGAGTGACATCACTATGGGTGGCCAATGCTCATGGTGAACTATTCATGAGTGCATATGTCATTTAGATTGCTTTCTCCAGTAGTGCTGTGTTTTGAATTGTCATGTTGATTTTTGTTGATGGTTTTTCATGTTTTGTGTCTTTTGTTTGGGGTGAGATCTGTCTCAGGAACCCCTGGAGTTTGATTCTTTTTTATTCTTTACTTTCTTTTCTTCTTGTTGTCACTGTATCTTTTAACCCTGTTTTTTTAGCACTTTGCTTCAATGTTCCATCACTGTGTAAACAAACTAAACTAGTAAGTCAGATAATTCACTGAAGTGAAACTTCTGTGACATGGCCCAATCTGGCTTCACGGTGAATTTAACTTTTACTGCAGATGTCTGGATAAATGTGACTGGAATTCAGGTTGGCAGCTATATTACAGAGTGGATCATACAATAAGTGTGTGTGTGTGTGTGTGTTTGTGTGTGGCCACTGGCATACATTTTTCTCTATTTTTCACTCTCTCTCTCTCTCCCTCATATGGTGTCACTCTGCTCTGCTCCATCTCTGTTTCTATCTTAGTCTACCTGTAACTTTCTCTTTCTATTGCTATTGCTTCATCTCTCCTTCTGTATCCCCTCACCCCCCACTGTGCCTCAGCAGTAACAGGTGTTTGGTGAGGCAGGAGGCCTGCGGATCTAAATGTTCTCATCAGTCCTACAGTCCAGCCCAACAGCTGAACTCAGCATCAGTCCACAGCCCACTCCAGCGACTGTAGCTCGCCCCGGTCACTTTCATTCTTGACAACAATACACACTCATTTTTCTGCTGACAAAATACTCCTGGCTACCATGGAGTCTGGGGTGTAAACCAGAGTTTGTGAATCCTATAGAGAAAACCAGAGGGTCATTAAGTTCACAACTGGCTTTGTTTAAGTTTTGATTTACTGAACTCCAGACGTTATGACAATGTTAAAGGCCTTGACCGGGATGCAAATATGTGATAAGAATATCAACCATGTGAAGGCAGCAGTGAAGTAAAAAATAAAACCCCCAAACAAACAAAAAAACTCAGTACTAGTAAAACTTTAAAGAATCATTCTTGATAAAACTATAGTGTTGAAACAATTAGGCGATTAATCGATTATTCTATCAGCAACAATTGATAAACAACAATTTTGACAATCGATTGATTTACTGGCTCTAGGTTCAGAATTAGCTGCTTTTCTCTGTTTCTTTATATCATTGTGAACCTAACATATTTGGATTGTGGACTGTTGGTCAGACAAAATAAGCAATTTGAAGTTGTCAACTTGGGCCCTGAGAAATTGTCATGAGCATTTTTAATTATTGTCTGGCTGACTTATTTATGGACTACATAATTAATTGATTGATAAAAATAATTATTCAATAATAACAATAATCTTTAGCTGCAGCTCTACAGTACAAAACACTTCAAGGCGGCTGACAAACATGAGCAGCTTACTGCCCCAGTGAAAAATGGAAGCGACATATTCATCCATATTTAGGGATATTTTTGGCCAAAATGTGAATATCTGGATCATACTGAGCATTCAGACAAACAGTAGAGGTGTGGATTATGCTACAGGAGTAGTTTGGGAAGCTTCCATGTACATTTTGATGCTTTTTTTCCGCTGCACGAAGAGTTGGAATTTGTTGTAACTGCTGTGGCTCCATGCTGACTGCAGCTGCTATCCTCCAAAAAGGAGCAAGCTACAGACTTTTTAAAGCCACCTGTCACGCACACGGGAGGGGGAGTGGTTGTATAATTTGTACAATCAAAGCAAAAGTCTTCAGTGGAGTATTCCTTTAAGCCTACATGGACAAATACAACTGGAGCTGTAACTTTTCTTAGCGCTCAGTTGGACAGACAGTTGAACAAATGCATAAACAACAGGATGAGAGAAAAAAATCATAATGCTTATTTGGCAGAAACCGTGCGTGTTCCTTTGGTTTCCATCTCCGTACAACTCTTATCGCAATGTGAAAACTGCACTCAACTTTCTGATGTGCCGGTGACAAGTCGAAGCAGCTTAGAGAATTATCAAGAATACAATAAGACACAGACAGACGGACAGAACTACCAACCGCAGAGGGACTTAGTTCTACTAGCTTTAGCATCCTTGTGTGTGTGTGTGTGCGTGTGTGTGTGCGTATGTGTGGTGTGTGTGTGCGTGTGTGTGAGAGAGAGAGTCCTTCTCTGGTCCCATGTCTCTTTCTCTGTGTGCCTCTGTCTCTCTCTCCCTCCCACGGCAGCCCTACCTTCTCTCCCCACTCTCTCTTTTTCTCTTCACTTCTCTCCTTCCTTCCCTAGCGGTACTCCTGGATTAGTTCCATTGCCTGGTTATCTAGTGTTGGCCTATTTTTCTCAGAAAAGTGTGGTTTTTACTCTGCAGTCACTGGGGGTAGTCTAAGTTTGTGTGGGTGTATGTGTGTGTGTGAGTTCACAAGATGTTGCCTGGAAATGTGTTTTGTGACAAGAGCTGTAAAGGTTACTTTGAAAATGTGATCCATTAGATATTTCTCATTAGTTTCAATTGAGGTCAGTATCCAAACTCCAATGGGCTTCATTGTTACTTGGACACTTCTTTATATTTTTTTAGACCAAAGGCTTAAGTTTGAGCAGCACAAGTATCAGCAGTAAATTTAGGCTTAGACAAAAGTACTGTGGACCTGCCATTAAAAACACTACAATAAAAATATCTCATAAAGGCCTGGTGCAGTCATAGTTTGATTACTGGATGCTTCACTGTTTTTCTCCACTATTCTGTTTGACTTTACTAACTTCTTCATTTTTTTTCACAGACAGCATTATCTGATGACTGATTGACTGACGACCAATGCTGAAAATTAATAATTTCCCTTGAGACATTTTTCTTTTTCTTTAATCTCAGATCACACCTCAGTTTGTTTTTTTTAATCAGGTATCTCTGGCTTTAATCTCCTCATGTACATTTCTCACTTTCTGAGATTTTCTTGACACTATATCCCCCTCTCTTTCCTCATTGCTATTGTCAAGCTGCAGTAGATGATTAAATTCATATATCATTAGCAGCTTGACAAATCCAAAACATAAACAAGCGAAACTGAGCTGAGAAGAGAAGAGAAGAGCACAGAAGAGGTTGAGGACATGTAGAGAGGAGGAAGGTTTGACAGCAGAAGAAATTAACTAGGAAGTTAAAGTTAGTGACCAATGAAGCAAAAATTACTAAAAACTGGTAGTAGTAGTGTGTGTGTGTGTGTGTGTGCATAAGTGTGTCTATGCATTGTGCAAGTGCGCTGAATTAAGACAGTAGCTGACCTCTCTCTCCTTCCATCTCACACACGCACTACTACAGCATGAACCTTACCCTTTTGCCTCTTAATTCTCCCTCTCTTTTTATCTCTATTTTCTCTCTGTAGTGTTCTCTTGATTTTGCTCTGTCTCCGTCTCTCTACAACAAAGACACAACACCTCACTGATAACCTTTCTCTGCACCCTCCTCCTCCCTCTGCCACGTGTATGCAAAGACACAACACAGCTTCATGTTCTACTGCCTTCTCTCTTAGTCTTCCTACAGTGTCGTTTGGGCGCCTTTATTCTTGTACCATTCTTTCTGTGATCACTTATTTAACCATTATACCTGTCTAAATCAAAACAAGATATCCAAACAAACACTTCTCGTAAAATGATGTACAAAGGTGCTTTTGTTTGACTGATATCATTTTAGCTGCTTACAATGCCAATGCACGTTTTTGCTTTAGCAATACCACTGCCACTAGGAGCAACTTTAAGAGTGGCTATCTCAATGAAATGTGTGAGAAAATGATGACATATTTATTGTGACATCTGGACTAATTTTTTGGGTCACCTATATCACATAAGAGGTCAGGTACAACAGTAATAAAGATGGATCCAGAAGGGACCAGGAAAAGGCAGTGTGAGGAAAAATGTGTCAGTAAATTTGGGGGTGGTTTGAGGAGATCCTGTGGCATGTGGCTGTGTCTGGACAGGTGTCTCGGTGAGTGAATAGCGCTTATGTTCGCTACAACACCATTAAATTAGCAATTGCCGGTTACATTGACTTAGCAAAAACATTTCACATATTCCCTCCAGCTGAATTTGTGCTGGTCTGTGACAAATATTACTGCTGGTGCCGGCAGAAGCAGAGGCTGCAGACGAGGACAGACGTGTCCTGTAGCTGCTAAACCTCCGAAAATAATTTCATTAATATGCATTTTAGTGGTTTGGGTCTCATCTCATGGTCCAAGTGCCATTTCTGTGACTTTTTTCAGCATGATGCGAGTGGAATACCACAGTGGAAACACCATTTCTACCATACAAAGGTAAAAAAATACTATTTAATAGTATATAATACTTAACTTTCTTTGGCAAAACATCTATTCACACCTGAGACAGATCCTAGACACATTATTTTAGACTTAGGCGAGGTAATTCCTTAACTAAAAGTCAATTGATATGTCTACAGCTATACTGCAGCAGCTCTGCCCATGCTCTTACTCAGATTACCATGAGGGTAAGTGCAGAAATGGTCTATCTATAAATCCTATAATCCAGTAATCCCATCATATTTGTGAATTCTGCAATCACAGGGTGCCTTGAGACCAAGTGTATAGCAATATAATACAAGAAAGTAAAGAAGCTGTTGGAGTAAGCTGCAAGGAGCAAAGATCAATGGCAAAAACAAATACAACAGCAGTGAAAACTCTGGCCCTCAAGACGTGATGAGTACCGCTTCAGTGCAGGTGGCGTTTCAAACAGCAGAACTTAGAGGAAGACAGTAGAAGTAGTGAAATACTAAAAGATAGGTTCAGATTTTTAGCCACAAGCCCATAATGACATTGAGAGTGTTATTGGTCGCTGCAATCATCCGTCGTTTCCATACTGGCTGTGAAGTGATCCTTTCCTAGCATAACACCAATGTAAGAGATGAGGGACAAAAAAACGTTTTGTGTGTTTCGTGAGCCTTCAGCAGTCAGAGTCAAATTAAGTGGGTATCTTCCAAAGTTATTTTTTTTTAGGATGATATTCCCTCTTTGTGTTTCCCCAAGCTGTTGTTGCCTTGCTGAGCGACAGCGGAGGTAGTGTAACAAAGAAAGGTCTC
>NTHP01000224.1:670786-692456 GCA_003416845.1 Oplegnathus fasciatus | reverse complement strand
GTGTGTGTGTGTGTGTGTGTGTGTGTGTGTGTGTGTGTGTGCGTGTGTGTTGCTGACATTAGCAGTTTCACAGTGTGTAAGGGTGCATTCATGTGTGTGTTTTATAGATATATAACTTTTGATAACTTTGATTAAACATGGCGATAATTAGCGCCATAATCGCTGTACTCCATAATTAACTGTGTCATCTAACCCAGGTGCATGGTTGCACATATATATGCATGCACACACACACATAAGCCAATACATAAGCATACTTTTGAGTGAACATACACCACCATTTTCAGACATGCACCTAACACACTCAGACCTGTGTGCACACAGTAAACACACCGGAGCATGTCTTCATTTAAAGAGCATGAGGGCAGAAATAATGATATGCTCATTTTTTCACACATATACTGTAGTTTATTAGATACACCTAACCAGACCTAATGCAATGCAGTACAACAGCTTTGTGTTAAGAGTGCATTGTATTGAAATGTGTTTCTAATCTTCTGTCCACCCCCACTGACATAAATAGGGACACAGTGCTTACTGGTGAATTATGAAGTAAAGTCTGTTAACGGTGCACAATAAACCAATTTCTCTGGCCACCACAACAAGTGCCACAGCAATTGTGATGGAAATTAACTCATCAAGTGGAAATGGCAATGGCAGTGGAATTACTTTTTATTTATAAAGTCAATGAATAGTTGAAATATGTATTTGCCACAAATCTTTCCTCTAACTGGCAACACGAAAAGCAGTTTCTCTTTTGATGACATGTCCTTTATCACCATTGTGATTTCTAACCTAGATGATGCTGGCAACCTTTCAATTCACGTAGATATAGGATTGCAACTTTGTCTCGATATGTGAACTATTCTACCTTGGGAATTTCAGTTTATTGATATTGTTCATTCAGGAACCAGTGTGATGTTTGTATTATATCAGGGTGCAAAGGCCACAATGGTGGCTATACGGACGTTTTCTTAAAGGATAGGTTCACAATTCCTCAAGTTGGTCTTAAAACAATAGTTGTGTGTCCTTATGAAGATTGAAAGGCAAAAATGTATTCCAGCGTTTATCTGAAGCTTATACGAGGCTTCAGCAGTCTGAGTTTGTCAAATCAAATGGATATCTTACTGTCTTTTTAGTGGAAAGTTCCTTCTTTGTGTTTCCCTGGGCAGTGTTTTCTTGTTGAGTTGCAGTGGAAGGGTATTAACAGAAAGAGGGAATTTTGTACAAAAAAACCCCAAAACATAACACTGGAAGTCAGACTGGCTGAACTCAGATGGCTGAAGCCTCATGTAAGCTTCATGAAAACTTTGAAATGTGTTTTTACACAAAATGTTTACTGTGGATTTTGTCCCTCACTTACACTGAAAGACAATTAGGAGGGGATCTCTTAATAGCCAGTATGAACAGAAGGAAAGATTAGAGCAAGCAAATGTGTTTCAATGTTCATTCAGGCACCTGACTGTTGTTTTAAGATAGACTTGAAATATTCAGAATAATTCTGATTAAAAGATCCTTTAGTGTAGTCTTGGTCCCAGTCGAGTTCCCCAAAAAATACCAATATGAATAGTTGTAATTCATGGTGGATAAGGTTAGCTATTACAGCCAAAACAAACACCGATCCTGTCCAGACTCACTGTGCATTTGTATTTTAACGTCCCCATGGGTAGGATTTGAAGAAAAAAAAGTTGGCAACAGCATGGCGGTATTACTTGAACAAGCGTTATGACCATAATGGCAGATGTACATTAAGATAGTTAAGACATAAAAGCAGTGCCCTTCGAACAGATGATAGTCCAGAAGTGGACGTAGATAGAATGGATACCCAATACTCCAATTTAGGATGGATGACATACACAAGTGGATTTTTGGTGTGCGCAGTATTTGAACTGATAAAGGCCTGAGGAGGGCAGAAATGTTTGGACCCCGTTCTAAATAAATATGATGGCAAGAAGCTTGTGATCTTCTGAAGAACTCATTAATTTGCTGGAGTGTGGGTCACATGCAGAGTAATAAATCTCCCTACGGGGATCAAAAAGGTATCACTTAACTTGTGAAATTGCAGGTCCAAGTGCAGCCTGACAAACCACTTCTGCATACACCTCGTGTGCAGCAGCCGCAGTGGAAACACGGTGAGCTGCTGACACAAGACCCGGAGGGGACATGACAGTAAGAATGTCAATGGTTCGCCCCGCTGTACCCTCTGACCTGACTCCATAATGGTTCTCTGTCTGGTTCTGGGAAACTAACTTGAAGTATGACAAAGTCCAGCAGCACCTTAAAATAGAACATCTGTTTTTTTAATCTTTAATAGCAGAAGACTGGACCAAGTGGAGATCAGTGTGTCTTTGGGCATTGGCAACAAGCGCTCCAAATTAAACAACAAAATACGCTGTTCGTCAATGCCTCTGAAAGGATACATCTCTGTAGAAGCATTTTCTAATCTGACGTCCCCCTGTCGGCAGGACAATATCATTTCTGTGTGCCTTCCAAAACCGTTACATGTCACTGTTGAAAAATAAATCTTTCTTATGATGTGACAACACTACAGTTAAGGTTTGGTTAGGGTTAGGCACAAGAATGACTGTGTTAGGTTTAGGGAAAGATCATGTATTGGGTTAAAATGACTACTGTACTTCGCTAAGGTTAGGGGTGCTTCGTCATCATTGTTATAATAATAAACATATGGTTAAGATTCGGGAACGATCTTGGTCATCACTGATGTCACTGACTGTCGGTTGGGAAAAGGAAACGAACAGCAGTCTCCCGTGTTAATGTCTGAAGGGTTTTTTTCCATATTCAACTGCCTGCCTTCTGACATTTCCTCCTAATGACCAGCAGCATTAGCAGAATGGCCCTACTGCATACAGCTATATCATTGCAGCTTACCTCCACACTACTATTTAATGGGGCGGGGGAATGTAGGAAAGTGTAGGAGCAGAATTTGTTACATATTAAACAAGATCAACCGCTGTCAACGACTCCCACCAGAGCATCAACTAAATCCTCAACTTCTGCTCGGGCCACCGGGTTCTGCACCAGGATCCAAACTCTTTTTGATCACCACATCCCCATCCCTACCACATCTTGCTCAGTGCTCAGTGGCACCTGGATGCTCAGACAGTCTTAACTGGTAGAGGATTTACAAAATGTATGCCTTAAGACACTGAAAATGACGAACAGCAGAATCAGATCTTCTACCCATAAGATTGTGTAAGGTGATTCCAGGACACTTTACACAAGCAAGACATTGCATCAGAGACAGCCAATGCACCAGTTCCTCTGCAATAAACTTTATGTTCCAGGGAGATTTGACTATCTTGAAAGTGAACAGAAAATGAAGAACCTTAAAGTAAAACTCCACTACAAGTCTATCTTAGTATAGAGTATACACTAAGTATATATTCACTCACAACCTGTAGGCTTGAGTGGTGGCTGTAAAAAGTTTTACTTTTCTTACTGATGTAGTGGGTTCCAATGGAGACAGGTTGTCACAATGAAAAAAAACAACACAGAAACTTTTCAAACTACTCCTTCAGCATTTTCCTCTTTTCTGCTGTCCATCTGCAGTATATGTGCAATATGTTCCGAACAGGCAAGGTTTGGCCAAAATACTGTGTATCTCAATTTCTGGAAAAACTGGAAGACAATGGGGACTTCAAGGACAGTGGCTGGAAAGCCACTCACGTGCCTTTTCATATACAGTATAAGACACAGGCAGAGAGCAGGCAGTGGCTCCTGTATGAGAAAAGCTTTTCAGTTTCAGAAATAAATATTTTCACACTGTTGACATCAGTCATCAGAGTGAGTGGGATGGAGTAAGGTTACTGCTGCTGACGCACAGCTGGGGCTGGTAAGACGAGGCCACAGGTGCCGGGTCAGCCCTTCTTCTATATATGATATTGCAGCATTCCCCACACACAAGGTCTGAAAGATATATCCTGCCTCTTCTGTGCTCCTCTATGGGAACAAAGAGAGGGCAGTCAGCTCCTCTTGGCTTCATCCCACTGTCCATGTGGGCAGCCTGATGGGTTCATATCAGCAAGTCTTGCACCATTCAGCCAGAAGCTGAGAGGAGGAGAGGGTTTTAGGTCAATCGGCTGACCACTGCCCTCGTGGAGCTCAGACAGAGAACAGGCAGCAGCGGGATATTCGGAATCAGCTCTTATATTTATGTAAAAACATAAGTTACACTCTAATAAGAAAAAAGGGGATGGTGGGTGTGATTCAAAAACTACTAATGCTCAGCTGGAGCTGGAAGAAGCCTTACAAGCTGAGCTGAAGCTTTGCCTGCAGTGACACACACCAGGAAGACCCTGAGGCCACAAAAGAAGACTGGCCAGTGGTCTCATTTCAGCACTATGCTGCCTGTCCTAAGTAATGTCCACACCATTCAGAGAAGTGCTAACATCAACAGAGGAGCTGAGCTAAGAAGAAAATGAGCCCACACCTCCCAGCTTAGTCACTTGATCTAAATGACATAGGGAATGGGTTCACTGTGAGAGCTCACCGCACTTTAACTAATGCACTTCTCTTCTACTGATCTTTTACATTTGAGGGCTTGCAGTGAACAGAACAGTTGAAATACACCTGGTATATTTGGCTGTCCATAATGTGGCTGCAAGATAACTCCAGGGCTTATTAACACCAGCGACAGAGCAACCACGCTGGCAAAGGGCTGCAGCTGCCACCTCACTGAAGTTACCTAAGTCAACCTTTTCTTAATTTAATTAATGAATCCAATAATAAGCAGCAACAAACTCTTGAGAGTTCCTGCATCCCATCAAAGAATAAGTCCCCCCCCCACCCCACCCCACCCTGTATCAAACATTTCAAACAGACTTCTCACATGAACAGAGCGGGATACTTGGTGTATTTGCTTTTATGCACTATTAGGTTATGCTGCATGTGTTAGTAAAAGATCAAACAGCAAAAAGTATCAAACAACAGCACTGATTTGGCAGGAGGAAAGACAAGAGCACATTGTTGTTGTGGAAGGAGCAATCAGCAGCAGGTGATCTGAGAATGGCCCAAAGGGGCCAAGCACAGGTGAGTCACTGGTACACTTCACTTCCCCGTTGTTGTGCCACAGCTGTAGTTCTGGAGAGCAGTGGAAATATTTGCCGCAGCTGTCATTTCACCTTGTGTAGGGCCTGCAGACCGCACACTGTGGTGGTTCCACTATCCCAGCAGAAGCATGCTTTGGGCCAACAACTTTGAACACATACTGCTGTTTTCTGCAGAGGCTAGATTTTGAATTTCTGAGCATATACAGGCAAATATACTGGGCCAGGAAGGCGGTAAGCTAAAACAAGAAATTTTGGTTAGAAGCCAAGCCTGTTTGTAAGAGAATCTTTATGTATTTTGTAAAGACATTCGGTTCAAATAAAACTGCATGTCACAGCAGAGGAAAAATGAACGGTAGAAGAGAACAAAATAAGAGAAGAGAAAAAAGACAGAAAGAAGGAAGTGAGCAGAAAGAGGATTTAATCAAAGTTAAAAAGAAATCTTAAAAAGATCAGTCGTGGTTTTTGATTTATTTTGGAATTTTAATTTATTTTCATATTTCATGTATTTTATCACTTTCTTTTGATTTTTTTCTTAATAGCTGTTCAAGCTCGTTTCACAAACATATTAGGACTTGTATTTTGGAAATTAACATAGTAAAAGATCTAATAAATCTGTGTTTTGAAGTAGTCTCTTGAGCCAGCCATCTGATGATATAATCACACCACAGTTCAGTGAGGCCAAGCATAAAATAAACCCAAATAAACTTTTCTTCGTCCTATTGGCTTGTTGTGGATCTGAAACACAAGCAACAGGTTGAATAATGCAAGTGAGATCACAAACAGCAATGTTGCTAAAGCTCTCCCAAAGAGCTGCTATAATAATACCGACATTAAATAATGGGTTAATACAACCAGCATCTGTCACATGAGAAGCATCATGCTGAACAGAATAGGGTGGTAATTTAGAGTTTTGGGATTTGATTCAACACAAACTCTTAATGTGCTGCATTCATACAACAAACAAATTTTTAAATATCAAGAACAAAGACAGCTCATGTGCCACAATCAAACATTACTCTGTCACAACTAATAGTCGAAAACACTTGGGAATGCGATTGAATTTTTCAGATCCATGATCATTTGAAATACACTGACTTTTCTAAAGAAATTATGTTCTTATAACTCTGACAAATCTAATAAAAGCACATTTCTCAACACAGAGTACACTTCAATACGGTGTTTCAGTCTTGACTACTGAACTTACTTGCTTATATTCACAGCGCTCATTATTTGACATAAATATCTTTATAAATTATTGCATTTACTGCAGCCTTGGGTTTGCAAAGAAACAAACAACTAGAGACAGAAACCCAATGGTAAAACTAAAAGAAGCCATACTTGCTGTGAGCCTCTGCACAAACCCACCACTCAGTAGAGTCTGCAGTCTACACTATTCTCCTCCAGCCAGTCAAATAAAAAAAAGTATTCCACTCCAACACTGACACATATTATAGCTATATAATGTTTTCACCAACCTCAAACTTGGTGCATACCCAGCTCATCCCTCCTCCACACAAGCAGAGTGCTATGAATAAGCTTCCCACAGTTTGCCAGCTCTGTAGATGCTGCTCTATCTGCCCTTTCTGCAACAATATTATAGTCCTACAACTCACCAAATAATGATGCTGCCAAGTCATCAATGACTTATATCTTCCTGCACATTTTTCTTGAAGAACAGAGAAAATAAAATTTTAAATGACCCACTAGATAGTGCTGTTTAACCTAGTGAGATTGGCTATATCCACATACTGGCGGCGCCATATTCAGCTTGCAAGACAAAATAAAAAGGAACATTAAAAATTGCCGTGAGATTATACACGTCTGAAGAATGTGGATGTTGCACTCATAAGCACAAAGGGCAAACAGAACAACGGTTCCCTGAGTTCCAGCTTTGTTGGTGTGTTGAAGTTACAAATAAGTTTTACAGTTTTGAACATCTTTGTGGAGCTGCAACGATTAGTCGATTCATTGATAAATTGATCGACAGCAATTGTTAGCAAAAAGTTCTCCAGCTTCATCTTCTCAAATGTGAATGTTTCGTGGTTTCCTTGGTCTTCTACAATTGTAAAACGAACATCTTTAGATTTTGGACTGTTGCGGTCGCACAAAACAAGACATTTGAAGTCACTTTTGGAAACTGTAATAAGCATTTTTCATTGCTTATTTTTTTAATTTTCTGACATGTTATAGACCAAATGATTTATCAATTATTTTCTCAAGATTAAGCTATAATGAAATAATTAATTAGTTGCAGCCCTATATCTCTGATGTATTATTACAGGCTCACAGACTCTTTGGTAATTTTATGATTCAATTTCCACTCTTGGCGTCATGATTCTAAATCTAAATTTTATCTATCTAAATTTTATCTCTATAAAACCTGCAAGAAGTTTCAGTTTGACTTCTGTAAATTTAAATATTAGTATTTGTCCTATTTAGCAATCTTTACATTACTGCAGAGTTTCAGTCACATGGTTATCTTAAATTCCAGTTGCAGTGGAGAAAAATTACATAACATCTCTTGTATTAACATGTACTATGAACCCGAAAACTATGGCAAAAGTTATATACTGTATTATATGAGTAGTGTCATTCTCCTTCTTCTTGAGGAGATTATAAAGTTAGTCAAAAAAAAAAAAGGAAAGCGTTAAAGCATCCAAATCCTTGCCTGTTCCTCCTGCATAGCACCATAGTTTTTTTCCTCTCACCCCAACAGATTATATCTTCTGGCGTATATGGTACTTTCTTTTCTGTTTTTCTTCATTGTTCTTATGTCATTTACTCTCTTCCATTTCTAGGGACCACCTACCTTAACAGCCTTAATAGTTTGAAATGTACAGCTTATATTATATGTAATATAGAAAACAATTTCTATTCTGCCATTGCTCCTTCTATGCCTTAATGTTTTATGACGCAGTTAAATCTTTACCCTTTGCAGAAAAATGTCTTTTAGCCTTTTCATTTCATTTGCTGTTGGCCTTTTGGACGCCTGTATTTCCTCGCAGTGTTCTGTAGTAGATAGGTAAAACCGAACAAGCCTGGTATACTGGGTCATAGGGCCACATGGTTTATCAAAAGCCCCTGTAGCTTACATCACAGTGTTGAACTTTCCTTGATAAGCTCAAGGCGATGCAGCAAAGACATTTACCTAATTTTTGTGGAACATAAGACTAAATATTCCACGTCACAAATTAGAATAATACATCCTCTAACATCATTCATTCTCCAGCAGTGGTCAAGCCATAATTATAAAAAATAGGAAAACAGTGACTGCACAGATTGTTCTCGCAAAAGCAGCTACAGTCTTTGATTAAGACAAATTAAAATCAAAAAACAAATTAAAACTAGATACAAGAAAAGGAGAGTGGTTAAGATCAATGAGTAAGTATTTGAAATGGGGATGTCCCAATCAAGTTTTTGTGACCCAATCCTGATCTCAGTCCAGTCTGATACTTATATTTACCTAAATGTTGATTAAATATGTATCTGACACTTTGATAAAAACATGTGTATCCTCTTAAATTCGGCACAACTCATTCTTCTTGATCCAAATACTGACGGTCCTGATTCAAAACTATAAACCTGATAAGCTTAAGCTTAAATTATTGATATGATATGAATAAAACTGGGAGAATGTGACTGAAATTGATGCAACCTGAGAGAAGATGTCTCACTCTGTTGGAGTTGTTGGGACTGAGTAAAGACACCGGCCAATCAGTGTATTTTACCAACCTGGGTGTCAGAACAGAATCAATCACCGGTGTGACCAAATCATTTTTCACATTAACACACTCTAATCTTCACTCTCCTATGGAGCAAAATGCTTGCAGTGTAGAGCCCAGTTGTCATTTAGGAGAGTTCAGTAAAAGCAATGCCAATGCTTTCAAATGTAGAAATTGAATATACAGTATACTGTACTTTTCAATATCGAACAAAAATGGTATCTTTTCACTTGAACTATGAACTTTCTACATTTATGACAAAACTTCAAATCAAAACTACATTAAATATGTTATATTCTAGTGGATTGTGTTACTGATTTTAGAAGATAAAAAAGCAGCTTTCCCAGCCATTGCAATGTCAAAGTATCTGCTTTGCCAATCTTTGTCAAGTTTATTTTGTCCAACTACTTTTGTCACCATGAAAAAGAGTGGACTATGCACAAAAATGGGTGTCCTTTTTTAAACTATTTATCCGATAGGACAGAAAATCCACTCAAATTAAAGCTGACACTCGCTGTTCTTTGACCTCATAGTCACTGTGTCATTTCCGATTTAGGAGAAATAAGTACTCAAAGAAATACGCTGTTGTCCACATGTAATTGCTTTGTTCAGAGGAGGTAGATGAGTGGAGCTCGATAAGAGGGTAGGCTACACTCAAACCATGAGAGTCGGAGATGTTCGAAGAGAAAGAGGGAAGAGAGAGCAACAGAAGAGCAGGAAAGAAGATCAGACTGTGAATGATAGAATCATTTCTAACCTCATTTTTAAGTTGCCAGGCGATGGTTGTCCATCGTAAACTGATACAATATCAAAGTCTTCCTCCAGCGCCAGCGTGACGAAGGTTAGCTGGATTCGGTTCCTCTCCCCTGTTATTATCAGCCATGTACAGTTGGCATAGTTGGGATAGCCGTGGGGGAAACCTGGCGACTCTATGGTACCATTCAGTCCTTGGACTACGCCACCACAAGATTCAGCTGGAAGAGAGAGATAGGACAAAACCATATTAGAACATTAGGATCTCAAACTTTCTTCCTGCATTAAATTATATCAGTTAGACGTAAGATCACGCCTTTCATTCCGGCCTTGCATACTTCAGATTTCAAAGATACAGACTTTGTCATTTTTAGCCTGCAGCCTTGTTACGTTTGTCAAGCTCTGTACAGAGCTCAGGACAAGAAAATAAAGAGTGAATGTAGATTCATACAACTGTGAAATTAATCATACTTTTTTTTTTTAATTCTGTCCTCCAAATTATGTACCTGATTGTGTCTTTGAAATAAAACACTGAACACAGTTTAAATATGCTGTATGTGCCAAGCCAAGTGTGACAAACCCCTGTCTTCACATGCAACGCCAACATAATGCAACACATGCCTCACAGCCTCCCATGACACTATAGCATATGCCATGTGAAGCTTTCATGCAAATAGCCTGAATATGAGTACATACTGTATATGTTTAGATTTCATGGCTCTAACCCTTTAATCCTGATAATGTTAGTGCTGCAATCTACTGATCTCGGACCAGAAATAACCTCCCATGACACATACACTCATACACACTTAACCATGCACAGAATACTCTATGATGTTGTTTTAACAGCATGTACCATGTGATCACATTGCTCACTCATTAAAATCCCATGACAGACACTCAACACTCAAACATTAAAACATGAAAACTTAAGACCTTATACAACCCTTACATTGTCCTCCCATCACAGGGAATAGATGAACACAGCCCACACACACACAACCAAAAACACTAACCTGCTACTAAACCAGCCCATGTGCAGCTGTTTTTAACACATTGTTTAAAAAAATCATGTTTTTCATAAACATATCTGTCAGAATGTGTATTTCCAACAATTCTGCACATCCCAATTCTTCAGTGTATCACAGAGTGTTAGCATTAAGTATTCCCTCAAAACCTGCATGTACCTGCTAAAGTATGGTTAAAGTTCACATACACAGAAGAACAGACTCTATATAGCTGGCTAAGTTTTGAAGAATTCATGACCAGCTTTTAAGTGTGAAGTTGAGTGAGAGAAAGGCAGTAAATTAATAATAAAGCTGCCGAAAGCTAAGCTAATGTGTAACAAATTCGGTGAGAGCTATACATGTAACTGCAGCGGACAAAAACCAAAGTCAGCCAGCACTAAACAAAAGCAGACCAAAGCGTGTAGCAGCTAAAATAAAGGTGAGAGTGAGGAACGCCAATGCTAGCTAAAGCAAAACAAAGCTGTCCAAATTTCAAGAAAGTCTGTGAGAGCTAACCAAAGTAGCTTTAATTGACAAAAAATGAATTATGCAAAAGGACAAACAAAAGGATTTTGCAACTTTTAGTTTCCACAGTTTGTTCAGCTGCGGCTGCACCAAAGGCACGACACTAAAGTACCACACATAAAAGCCCAAACACCAAGCAAAAGAATAAAAAACAATCAAGGCTTGAGGATCCTCCACTGTGCACACTGTTTCTCAACCCTCTGTGTATCCACTCCCCACCTCCCCTCCTCTCCTCCCCTCCTCTTTCCTCATTTACAAACTCTCCCTGCACTTCTCTCCTCCATCTTTCATCTTCTGCTACTCTCTCCTCAAGAAACACTTTATACAGTTTACTCCTAAAGCTACTCGAATATACAGGGCACGTAGCACAGTCTGTGTGCATGTGTGTGCGTGTGTGGCCAACATGAAAGCCAGCAGTAATTGTTTCTCAGATAGCGATGGCTATTGATTTATTAACCTTATATCACTGAGAACACACACTCTCTTTCCCACACACACACACGTACAGAAATGTGTTGTACACTCCAGAGACAACTATCTACTAGGTCACAATCTAGTCAACCAAATGCTAACAAACTATGTGTGTGTCTGTTTCTGTGTGTTTTTGTCGTTTCCCATCAAAATGAGATCAGAACTTCCGCATTGTGCACATACCAGATGTTCTTGTTTGTCTGAAGTAACACAAAACACACAAACACGCGTAAATACCTATACACAGGCCCGAATGGACAAGCTGGCAGCAACGGAGACGCACACATGTACATGTGCTCACACACACACACACACACACATACACATCTTCAAACCATCTGGAGTGTCCAGATTAATTTCAGATTGTTCTCCACTGTCTTTCCAACCCAATTCACCTCTCCCCCTCAGCTGTCTGTCTCTCATTCTGTCTCCAGTTGTCTCTCTCTTCCTGTCCATGGTCTCTTCCGCTGCCAGACCGTCATCTACCCCCTTTGAGCAGATGGGATAAGTAGAATTCAGCGAATGCTTGCATCAAACCGGATGCCATATTGTAGCACCATACTTGGGGCATTTCAGTAAAAAGTACTTTGCTTTGCCTCTTTGTTAATGTAGCATTGAGCTCTTTCCCCTCTGGTTTTTCGTGCTTCCAGTACTGTCCAGTAACTGACAACCATATGGTCAGTCCTTCCAACAGCTGTCCATGTGATCAAGACAACAAACACTCACTCATTGTAAGAAATGACAGAAGAGAAAAAGACTGGAAAAGAGTCTAGAGCTACACTAACGGCTTTGTGAGGTGTACTTAGGCACAGTGGTGCTTTGAGCTAAAAAGCTAATGTCGGCGTGCTAACATGCTCACAATGACAATGCTAAATACTGATGTTTAGCAAGAATAATGTTTGATGATGATGGCACTAGACCAAGGAAACAGAGAATCACCAAAGCTTTTACAATTCCTCCTGGGGGGAACAGGAATGTCTGTACCAAATGTCATAGCAATCCGTTAAATAATTGTCGAGGCATTTTACTCAACACCACAGATGTCAACCTCATGGTGGCGCTGGAGGAAAAGTCAGAGGATCCCGGAAGTCAGCAGGCTTCATCCTCTGGGGACCATGAATGTCTGTACAAAATTCTTTGGCAATCCATCCAAAGCACCAAAGTGGTGTACCCGCTGACCGATTGACCGGCATTGCTATCCTTGGAGCAACGCCACTAGCATGGCTAAAATACTTATCATAATTTTTGGTTCTGCTAGTAGAAATGTCTTCTTGAAACTATTTTGCAGAGGCAAACATCCAACACCTGTTGATCGAGGCCACGAGTCAGTCAGCTTATGAGTGGCGACCTCCATCAAAACAAATGCTGTGCCTTGAAACACAAAGTACTTTTCACCTGCCTGGTTCAATACAGGCAGCGTCTATTGTTTTGATTATCAGAATTTGATGGAAAAGGGTTAGGCAGATACATTTAAATCTGTGTAATTTTGGTCTGCCAGTCTGTTTCATTGTCGTGGTAACAGATTAGATATGCTGTACAGTAGATATGCGCAAAAACACAGAAGGAGTAAGTATTCATTTTTTTCCCATGTTTTCCTCTCTCTGTATCCTTCCTCCTCACCCATTATGTCCGTCTTCTCATGCCTTTGAAGATCTAACAAATATATTTACTTATATTAGCTGCTTTTTTTTGTTTCTAGTTTCTTCACTGGATAGGTTGAATTGTGCTGACTGACCCATCAACATTACCTGTATGTAAGAAAGGGGGGAAAAAAGAAAAACAGCGTATGTAAATTAATATCTGAGTGTCTATAAGTGGTGTGTTAAACAGCAGCTTCAGATACAAATAAAAACACGCTGTCATATGCACATGTGTGCTGTGCACTCAGATGCAGACACGTACACAAACACACACACACCATGACAATCTTCATTAAAACACAGGGCTAAATCCTACAGGTACGTTTAGTTTGATTTATATCCCACAGGCTTTGAGGTTTTTCCCCTATATACATGCAAGTGCAGGGCTGTGCACTCATAGTGTTGTGAGACACGTCCCAGGTTAAAATATGGATGGATACTTGGGTATTTCTCCATATCTAACAGGCATTCCCAAGTGCTGCATGCCACATGTTAGCAATCAAACCAAAGCAACTCGATTCTCTGGCTTTTCCACTCGCACAATAGAGAGATGTTAGATATTTCGAATGCAGAAAAATTAATTATTTCTCAATCATTTTTGCCCAATAACCCAAACAAAGTCTGCATTGTTCAGTAATGGATTGGGTCAGTGCACAGATCTACATAACAATCAGACAGATTGTTAAATTTTAGGCGCTGAGAAGCAGCAGAGAGGTGGAGTGCTCTAGTAGAACCTGACCACAAGGTCCCTGGCTCATAAATCAAATGCTGGCCTCCTCTTTCCACGGCGTGCTGGGCCACAAATCAAATGCATCTTTCTAAGTTACGCTGTGTAGAACTATTGACTGCAGTGATTCAATACCGGCTATGAAAAAGAGGAGAGGAGAGGAGAGGAGAGAAATCTGTTGTCTATTTTTCTGGTATCCTTGTTTTCTTTCCCTTTCTTCCCCACCTCTTCTCATGTACCACCCCCTCCCCCTTTTTCATTATCTCACTGTCAGAATCATTGTGTCTCTCCCACATTACGTTTGTCTCTCTGCAAGCGTCCATCTCTCTCGATCTTCCCCTCTATCTCTTTCTCTCCCCAACCTCCTGTCCACCCTTGCTCTCTTTATAACACCAGTATTATCTCCATCCCTGTACCCCTCTCCATGCATCTCTTCCTCCCTCATTCTCTTCCTCCCTACAGCTTCATTTCTCTCTCCATCTCTTTCCCCAGCCCTCTGTCATCACCTCCTCCCTTCTCCTACCTCTGTCCTGCTCTCTCATCCCTTCATCCCGTTCGCTCCGTCCCTCTTTCGCCACAATTATCCCTGTATTAGTATCATCGCATCTCTCTCTAAGTGTCATTACATCTCTTCCTCGCTCTATCGCTATTATTATCGCTATGTCATGTTGTCTCTCTCCTGGTGTCATTATATCTATCTCTCTGTGTTTCCTCTCTTATCCTGCTAGAGTGTTGTTTTTATTCCACCCACTCACCTCCTATATTTATCACACAAAGAACAAATACCACAACCTCTCTCTGTCTGTCTTTCTCTCTATCGCCATTTCTCGCACTCTCTGTCAGCCCACTGTCAAACAGTTTAAGTAAATGGGACTGCGGTTAGATTCAAGCGTTCAGGCTATTTAGCTGGTGCTCAACAGGGATAAAAGCAGGTCTGTGGAAAATAATATGAAAGTCCATCTATGCAGTTAACTATGCTGAAAACTGTTTTGAAAAAGACTTTGTGTTCTCCTGTGGAAGCAATTTCTCTTAACACTTATTCACCAGTTTTAACTTTTTACAGCCATCATGACTCTCACTCTGAATTGTTACTGATGGAGTGGAAATAGCACTTTGGCCAATGCAACTTCTTTCAAGAATTTTTATTGTGAATTAGTGTGTTAAGAAGAGAAACTGATTTTGAAGTAAAATCCTCCTTCAATTAGAAATTGGCCACAAGTTCACCTCTATGTGTTTACTTTTTATAGAGATTATACTGTGCAAAGTTTGCTTGTGCTGGCCAGTAAACACAGTGTGAAAGTCATTAAAGCACAAACTTGCAAACTAATAAACACTGAACAAACAGTGCTGAAAATTCTTCCATGCCTCTCGTTGCACTTCAATAAGTTGTTCAAAGAGCATGTTTGTCAAACACAAGATTAATATATTTGTCAGATGTAAATTAGATGCGCATTAAAATGAGGAAAACCAGTAAATTAAATATACAGTGACAGTGATGAGCTAAACGAATGGTGAGGTAAGGGACAGGACAGTCACCGGTCACCATGACAACCATGGTATGGAGCAGAGACATGTATCATACCCCATGTGACACACACACACACACACACACATAAATGGACAAACACGCCTCAAGACTCAAGGCTACGTCCAGAGTAAATCCCAAACATTGTCAGCAAGGAATAGGGGTTGCTGTCTGAAGATAGCAGAGATAGGTAGGATGGATGGTGCTTCTGTGTGTGTGAGTGTGTGTGTGTGTGTGTGTGTGTGTGTGTGTGTGTAGGTGTGTGTGTGTAGGTGTGTAAGTGTGTGTGTGTGTGAGAAAGAGAGACAGAGAGAGACACGATCAAAGATAGAAGGAGACCAAAATAAGGACAAAGTGAGGGAGGCAGGAGAGAATTGCATGTGATTGCATGTGTACTCTGTACTATTTGCATGTGCGTGCATCTGTGCGTGTATTGTAAAGCATTATCTTCATTTTTCATCATTCTCGCTTTGAAAAACAGCCCTATTTACTTTCGGGGGGAAGCCACAACTCTGCATCTGTAATCAATCATCCTTCAACCTACAACTCAATAGCTTTATGTTCTGAATAGAACGAATGGAGATGATTCAAGGGATTCAAATCAAAACGGAGTGCAGAAACCAAATATTCAACAAAGTCATGAAAAATAATAATTTGAGAGTACATCCTTGGCCTTACTACTATCCATGCTTCTGCGAGGCTACACATAATACATCTTTCAAAATGTTTTACAAATCATGATTGATGTATTTTTCAGTGCAGATATTACTGTCTCTGCAGGCGTGTTTGCTCATAGGCACCGGCTGAAATCCTGTCATTCCATTATTTGTATTTGCTCCAACAGTCTCAGTAGAGCAGCCCATGCCTGTTTGTTTGGGGGTTTGGGAGCTCAGTCGGGTGATGCCAAAGCACTGGGGGCAGTTTTATGAAGTGATGGAAAATGCAGTGCATGACACTGCCACGACGACAGCTCATTACCAAACGTGTCGCCACAGACAAGAAACACAAGAGTCTTGCAGATTGGCCTTTTTAGGGCCAAATGTTCAAAATGACATGACTGGCTGCCATATCTAAGACAGGAAGGTGAGTGAGACGGTTGGTGCTTAGTTTTCTTCTCTCCTCAGTGACCAGCAGTCAAAACAAGAGTTTGACAGCTCCCAGGTGTAAACATGCAGTAGAACAATGGTGAACAAGGTTGTGTGTCCAGTAAGAATATTAACTATTTTGGATAAAAGACAATACAACACACAATGCATGTATATTTAGAGTAGAACCCTCCTGTGTTGGAAATACCTGAGTTTGTCTAAGTCTGAGAGGGCGTATTGTGACAAAGTTCACAATCAATAATACAATAGCTGTTGTGAATTTAGAAGTGCTGGAGGGATGGAAACAGTGATACTAGACAGTGCCAAACTTGACATACTAAGAATTACAACTTCTTCTGAAGGTCTCATATTGGCTTTAACCCTTTAATCTTCATCTTAGAAGATCTTTAGTGCCTCTTTTTATATTTTTTTTGTATAATCCCTAAACCTAAAAGCTTTACCACAGACCTGTCAGTTTAGATATAAAGCAGTCGATATCTACTATTTCTTGAAGTGCTTGTACATACATTTTTATTTATATATTTATTTACTTCTCAGAGTGTACCGTTGGTTTCTAAAGCTTTTCTTTAAAAGCAGCTGCCTTCTGCGGCCGGGTATGACGCTGAGAGAGCACCAAGAGTGAACTAAAACAGTAAAGATACTCTATTTTACACTTATTTTTTATTGCATATTTTAAGGAGCTAACGGTGACACATTTCACTACGATTTACCCAGTATGATTATATGTGACAAATAAAATAAAAATTAGACTAAACTCAAAACCAAAACAATGAGCTGAAAGCCGCTATAAAGCCTTGTAGAGTTGAGGGGAACTGCAGAGTCAGACAGTAATTGCCTGTGGGTTCATCACTGTGAGATCCATTGTTATTGTAAAAATATTGATTATAACTGCTTTAAGCTTTACTAGCCTTAGAGGTCACTTACATCAACACAGCTATGACTTTTCACCAAAGGAAAGTTCTGTTTTCCCTTTAGAGTTGGAGTTTACTGCAGTTTAAACTGTCAAACTCTCCCGGCCTGAGTTTTCCTCGACACCGTGTAGCAGTGCTCCTGAGTCAATGAAGGGGAAACACAGATATACACAGAGCCATCTAACTAGAAAAGATGTGACAATGAAAATCACTGATGCCCCACTAGCTTGCAGTGTTATTGCTGAAAAAAGAGGCAGTGTGCTCAATATTTAACTTACCCCTGGGATAAGCTAAAAAAGAAAAAACAAGCCTATGAATTCCTTTGCATTCTTGAAAAGTCGACCTGTAAATGTGATACGGAGAGCAAAGTGTCAGCACACACATACGTATTCCGGCAGAAACACACATTAGGATCTTCTGCGGTCAAGGCTAGATGGGAATATCAAATCCATGAACTCAGCAATCTGCTGAACGTGCGTTAGAGTGCAGCAAAGCAAAATGGGTGCTGAGAGCAAGCAACGGTAAGCAGTCCTCTGAATATATGTTTGTGAGTATGTTTGTGTGTGTGTGCATGGCCTTGGGTGTATTTGGTGTGTATCTGTATGTGGAAAACTGTACTATTATGCTGAGATGTTCTAATATAAACTGTAGCAAGCGGTCAGGACTGGGTCACTCTTTCAATGCTGACAAAACACAAAAACACACTTTCGCAGCACCACATGATTTTATTCCATTTACTATTTTCTGGCTTTCTCCCCCTCTCACCTTCTCTTTCTCTAATTTCCTCCCCTCCTCAATTAAGATATTTCTCCCCGACAATGGAAATCAATTGCTTGTTTCATCTAACAATAATACTGTTTTTGCTGCAAACGAAAAACAAATGAAATCCGTCCCGCAGCCCAATTCATATGAGAGTTAGCAGCGGTTAACTTTGTTTGTTTTTTTCTAAATAAAAACATCGCCAAATTGCTGCTCTTTCTTTCCTCTTAATCGGTTTTGTCAAAGTTTTTGTTTTTGTTTGTTTTGTGATTTTATTACGAGCAAGTTGAGCAGTTTCATATCAATGCGCATTATGTTACGCTTTGCTTACCGTTAATAATCTGGCACCAACAGCGAGAATTATGGGTCTCCAGATAGATGTCACATTACAAAGTTCAATGTCACATCTTTGTTTTTGTTTTTAGAATATCTTAGCAGTTAGTAGAGTGAGCAGGTACTTTCAAACTGGGTCCAACAGTCTTTTTTTTTATTGTAAAAAACTTAAACATTAAAAAAAGAAATAAGAACGAGAATGAGAAACATATAAACTTAAATGGACTAGTACATGAAATGACACGGATGTCTTCTCTTAACAGGTTAAGCAATGCTGCATGTGGTTTTGTTTGTGCCGGCATGTGTTCTTGCATATTTATGTGCAGGTGTGTGCGCACACACAAGAAAAGAAGAAATGGAAAACCAAATTATACCTTCACAATGAATCAAAGCCTCACTAGCTGAGGTGTGTCTCCTATAATTTTATGATCACTTCTATTAGAATCTGTCCCTGCTGTGAAAATTATTCACTTATCTTCCCCTCTTTCCCTTTCACTCTCATGGTGACAACCATGAAACAACCATTATATCAGTATGCATTTTTCAGTGTATGATTTAGATTCGATTTATTTAGGTATGTATCATTATTACTTCTAAACTTGTTTATGACAGTGAAAAGTTTGGCGCGTCATGGTAAGATTATGGTAACACAAGCTCCGTCTGCTTGTTAACCTCCTGCATAAGATATTTTAAACCTTATTCAAACCATAAAATTGATGTGAAATTTCCACAGTAAATCATTCTTTCAACTCTAATTAAGATCTGGTAGCAGTCTTTCATTCTCTGTTCTTCCATCCTCCGTTCTTTCTCTTTTCTTTAACTCGTTATTTCTTTTGTTAATGTTCAATTTGATTTAATTGTAGTGTTCACACATTTATTCAACAATAATCATGAGTTTAAACGTAATCAGGCTTTCAGCCACAGTTATGTTTTTTGACTTTAATTTGACCTTTTCTTTGACCTTTATTTTCATCAGAATTATCAAGGAATTACTCAAAATTCGCAAAAAAAATGGATTGCATGCAAGTGGTCTGCAATCGCAGATTCTGAGTTTCTATCTCAGCTTTATTCAGACGATTTGCTTCTATGCATATTTACCTGACAGATTGCCTGACCTCATATAAGCTGGGTGTTTGCTGTATTGGTACAATACTCTTTTGTTTACTTGCCTTTCATTATTTCACTGAAAACATGCTCAAGATCACTGCATTGTGTATTATGAACATACTGTAATTACATTGTAACTGCATCACGAAATGTAAATATATTAAGATGCATTATGAATCTGTACAGATGGGTTATGAGGCAGTTACAAGTGATAAGAGGCCTTTACATTAAAAAGCAAGAACCTCAAGAATTCAGACAAAATTGGGCTGTTCTTAAAACATGCACAATTAAATTTAGGCCATTGCTGATAGAAGCCTTCAGGACCAGAACACTTTTCTTTAAATTGATGAGTTATACACTGGATGTTTTATGAAAGAAATAATTTGGTAGAAATTATGCCTTTAAGCCTGGGCTGTTACCATCCTAAACCGTAGCATGTAGTTTTTAAACTGATGGCCAGAGACGTGTTGAAGTAATTCAGTTGTAAATAATTCAGCTTCTTTTCTCCGGAGAAATTAATTGGATTCTGTCAATTCTAGTATTTACCTAATTAGTTACACCTGCAACGGCTCAATATTTTACAGTTCTAACCAGACCTTTACTGGAGGTAAGGAGGAGTTAGCAGGAAAGGGAAGTATATTCTTGTAAATTCACTTTGTCAGGGCTTCTCTGTATAGGCCTTCCTTCCAGTTTTTTCTGTGTGCGCCTGTCTCTTGAGTTTATTGGTCCCTGTGGATTTTTGTGTCTTCTGTGTATATGAGAGAGGGAGAGACAAGAGGTGAGCGAGATGGAGAGAGACAGACAGAGATGCTCTGCTGGGCGATTTGTGTAATAACTGTGTGTGTGTCACAGTGCACAGTTAAAATGCATGCAAGCACCACACACACACACAGGGCAGCAGAACAGCTGCTGTCCAATGGCTGTGATTCCAACAAAGTGCGTTAGCTGGCCAACTGGCCACCACAGTGATGGACACACAGCCACGGGTCTCTGGAGAAACAACGCTGGAGAACATGCATGTGTGTTCTGAGCGTGCGTGTGTGTATATATATATGTATGTATGTGTAGATATATATATGTATATATGTATAAGGCTGACGCATAAAGGCTCAAAAGGTGAAGAAAAAAGATCAAAAGAAAGATATTTCTAGAAATTACCTGGAACGTTTAATACACAAAGACACAGAAAAAAGAGAAATGCAATGAAGGAGAGAGGTAGAAATGAATACACACAATGAGCAGTGAGAAAGGTAAAAAGTGCAAAAGAAAGAGCAAGCGAGAGTGATGCAGCTCTTTGCATCTATATATTTGCCCTTGGGGCCCTAATACTCTATATGCTGCAGTATGCTTTGTTATTCATCTGTAGGGACATTGATGTTTCACATGAGCTAGCAGGTTGGGTGTGTGTGAGAGAGAGACACACACAGAGAGAGAGAAGAAATGAAAGGGAGGGTATATAAGTTAAAATGGAAATGGCAAGGATGCGAGAAAAGAGGAAGCAGGGTTCAAATTGCAAGTGGAAAAACAATCGACGGCACCAGGCATCTTGTCATCGTAAGACAAAAGAGAGAAAGAGAGGCAGAGGGGAGCAGGAGGTCAGCAGGAGGGACAGGAAGAGTTAAGATTGGGAAAATACTGTAGATGTAGCAACAGAGACAAACAAAATGAGGGATGAGAAGGAGAGAAAGAGTAAGAGCTGACGCACCAAAGAAAAGCTGACAGACGGATTAAAGTACAAAGTAAAGACAGAGGAAAGTCTGCTTCACCCTGAGTAAAAGTTTTTCTGTGCACCAACCAGGATGGAGCAACATTTGGATCACAATGTGATGACAGCTGTTGGGTTGTTTGCCTATTTAACTGGGCCACTGTCAATCAAATCTTATGAATCCACACCCACACAATTTGATGGAGCACATTAGCTTGAGTTTTTGACTCTTGATAGACAATACCTAATGATGTTTTGTTTTCCTAACTTTGATTGTTGCACATTCGGTATGAATATTTAATGTTATAAA
>NTHP01000224.1:573942-670781 GCA_003416845.1 Oplegnathus fasciatus | reverse complement strand
AAATTCCTTATCATAGCCAAATATGGGCTAGTATATTGGCGAAATGTATAATGTGTCACATTTAAGATATTCGCAGACATAATGTCACGCCGGAGCAGATTACTAACAGCAATCTTGCACTGCCGCAGTAGTAAATTTGCTTGCTGCAAGTGGATAATTTCCTGCCTGCATGAGTTCAATAATGTTGCAGCTTGCAATGACCAGACCAGCGTTAGAGAGAGGGCACACCAGAGGAGGATGTCAACACAAATTAGGTGGGTCAGTGTTGTCTGGTATCAAAAATTGAAATTACGCCTCTGCCTGCTGCCTGTATTCGAGTGTGTTGTCAACAGCATACACAGACTAAAGGCACATCAAACATAGACAAAGAGGGATGATTCTTTCCAGTATTTGTCATCTACAACTGCTTGTATTATGTATGAGGGGCTTTCCTTTTCAGCTGATGAAATTCTGTAGCTATCTGAAGGCAGCAAAAAAGGTATGTGCGCTCCATCTGCAGCCTATAATTTGAAGGATATTACGTATTTTCAAAGCAGCTCACACTCCTCACCCTTGAAAAAATCTGGCTGAACTATAGCGCCCAAACTGATAAACACTTGTTGCACATTTGGAATAGTGTGTATTTGTGCTTCAAGACTCTGCACCTCCTGATAAAGCACATCAGTTTCCTCCTGGGAGAGTTCTGGGCTCTTTTCTCCATTACAAAATGTCAGTGTGGTGAGACCACACACTGCTGTTAAATGGGATGAGAGGAGCTGATCTGATTGTTCATGATTGATAACGATAATTTATCCCTCCTAATCCAGCCTCTTTTACATTAGTGCTGCAGGTGCACCGCCGGAGCGCTACAGCCTCTGGTCATGAAATTACCAAAAATCTGTCAGTCACGGCCAAGTGCGCTAGTGCAGTGAATTTGACTTACAGAAATAGGGCCCTCTGAGGAAGTAGAAGAGGAGCTTGAAAGGAGGAGGAGAGGGAGTGAGAAATGGAATGAAAGTGGAACATGGAGAGAGAAGAGGGAGAAACTGTTGTCTCGTTTCAAAGGGAGAGGGGAAAAAGGGAAAAAGAGAGAGAACATAAAGAGTGAAACCCCCTTTACCATCTCACAGGAAGAAATGAAAACTTGTGTCGTTACCAGGGAGGGTGCTTTTATTCTGGTGTTTCTATAGCAACAGTTTCTATGTGCCCATTTTACCGACCTGCAGAGTTATTATTATGCAACGTGTGAAAAAAAACAACACACAAATGCCAGAAACAATATGATTATTAGTAATCAGGCAGAGACAGACATCATTGTTTAACTCACCATACTGCATACATACAGTGCAGGCTGATACACACACACACATACACACACACACACACACACACACACACACACACTCTCCTACAGAAACAGGCAAACACACACACTGGTGCACAGGACAAGTTTAGGATGACACGATATGCTCCCTCTTAAAAAAGCAGGAAGGTCAAAAAGGATTAACAGCTCACCCAAAAAATAATATATTCAGCATATTATTTGCATTGGGATTTTTATTTGTCAGTATGTAGCTCACTGTTCATATCTTAATTTCTTTCCTTCTCTGTCACTTTGTCTTTCCATCCCTGGCTCTTTGTGTGTACGTGTGTCCTAATCTGTATCTGTGCCTTTGTGTGTATCTGTTTGTGTATGCGTGTGTAGTTATACATCCTGTATGATCGTGGCACGTTGTCATTTCCAGGAAGACAGATTGAGACAGAGAGGCATTACCGAGAACCTAGGACATCCATCTTCCACAGTCTCAGTGCGTATCCTTGTGTGTGTGTGTGTGTGTGTGCAAAAACCCACAGCTCTTTAACAAACTACGTCATATTCATGCATGATTTAGCGAAGGATTTTAAACATACACACACACGCACAGGATCATTAAACTCAGCGGATGCTGCCTTTTGCCTTCAGCACTTCCCATGACAACAGAATCCCATCAACACTCTCACCTAACCTTTTGTTGCTGCAGTAATCACCGATTAACAATCTGTTAGAAAGACAAGAAAAAGGCGAGCAGGGAGACAGAAAGAGAGTGATGGGGTGAGGCAGTGATAAAGGGAGGACAGGAAAATAAATAAGCAAATAAATAAATAAATGCAGCATATGAGAGGAGGGAGGGAGAGAAGACACACACTCACTCACTCACAGGTCAAATGCATCGTGCCTACTCAGCATAAATCGTTCTACATGACAGGCTATTGTAATTAGCCTATTAAAGGGACAGTAATCATATTACCATGAATGGGTTCCTATTGAGATTAAACAGAATACATTTAAGAGCTGCTACAAGGTTCAAGGGATTGAGGCACACACACACACACACACACACACACACACTATGGCTTTGACATCACGTTTGGCATTTCTTGATTCTGAATTTTGTGGCGTTTGTAAATTCAAACTGTAAATTCACAACATCTCAAACACAGGCTCAAACAATGACAACATAAAGAAAAAGGAAGAATCAAGTAAACTCAAGGCAGCCTGCTTGAGCCTCCCTGTGATTTTGGTCTCAGAGGGGTCTGACTCCTGAGGAGCATGACATCCTGTCACCATCGCCACCCTCAGCATTATGCATGAGCCTCTCTCTCTTTCCCTCTTTCATTAACATACTCACACAGAAACTCTCTGCTGGCACAGGTGGATGTTATGTCCCTGAGTTGAGTTTTCCAGGTAGAATGACAGCAACTTTAACTGACCGCTCAAACAGCAGTAAAGCCCCACCCAAGGAAACTCAGAAACGCACACATAAAGCTCTTGTCATGTGTTGCAGTGTTTTCAGCAAAACTAAACTACTGTGTTGTCAGGTCACACATTATGACCTTAATATGTAATATATGTAACATGTAAAAATCAACATCCATGGATTTTCTCTTTAATGTCAAAAGATCACAGTAATGTGAATTTAAACACAACCTGTATGCGCTCCTATTGGGTGTCAGCAGGAAAGCACAGAAGCAAACAGTGAGGGGAGAGATTAGAGTTGACCTAGAGCATGACTTTAATTTATTGGAGCATGATGTCTATATTAATTTATACGCTGCAGGTGACTGCGAACATTGTTAGCATAGCCAAATGCAAAACTCACTTTGCATTTGTTTGTCGTCTTACCCGCAGTCAGATGAGAGGACTGTGAGTTTCTTCTCTGTGGTTCCACTACAGAGGTAAGTGCTACACCCGTTTAGCCTACAGTAGCTTAGCTCAAAGACTGTTACCAGCTGGAAACTGCAAGCATTGCTCTGTCAACTGCTAAAAAAAACCCCAACAACTTCAGATGTGTCCTGCTTATTTATCAATAGAAAGCAGAAACAGAAAATGAAATATTAGCTAGCTTATGCACTGAAGCTAACAACAGCTAAGCAGTGTATTCACTCCATTTAGCATCTCCAAAGTCCTGTCATCATGGTAAAGTTTGGCCAAATGTTGGTAATAGCTGGTTGTATCAGTGACTTATTTGTTAGCTTCAGATACAACACATATAACATTTTTTGGAGTTGTTGCAAGGCATATTATTTTCTAACATTTCACCCTGCCTCCAGTCTTTGAGCTACACTAGGCTAAATGCGTCCCTGACCTAGCTGTATCACTGCACTAGTGATGAAATTGATATTGATTTTCTCATCTGACTCTAGATTTGAGCGGAAACAAGCATCTGTCTGAGCGTCCTTGAGTGGCTCTTACTAGGTTCCTCAAAGCTTGGTGACCCTTGTTCAGTCTGGGTAGAAAAACCAGCAACACTCCAGTTACCGGCCAAATTCACACACCAGGTATCCCTGTCCTGCCTTCGCTTCTGTCTGTCAGTAGGGTTAGGGATGGATGTGTGCGCTCGTTACTGTACAGACTGACACACCAACATTACCTCCTTAACCACATATAACCTGCTGCGTTTAAGCGTAGGTGTGAGTGTGTGCACATGCAGTGATTTACATGAAACGTGTGTGTGCTTGCCAGCGAGAGCAAGTTAGTGTTTACATGCTGTGAATGAGGTTATATATGTTTTGCATGTGTGTAAGGTGAGATAAATGCAGCAGGACAAGCAGAGTGAGATGAACTGAATTACAAAGAACACTATACATCCATATAACTGATTATATTATGGGGATATAAAGCCATTGTATTTTTTAACGATTATTGATATTGAGAAAGAGGGGGAGAGAAATGAGCAAAGGCAGGGGGGTTAAAAAGAGAGAGGTGGAATGGATCCATGGATGAAAGATTGCTACTTAAAGAAATGAAAAACTGATCATAGATGAGTAATGACCTGATTCAATTCTCATTAATGAGTGAGAGGACCAAGAGGGATGGATGCTTAGGGAGACAGTGAATAGAGAGCTCTGAGGGGGCCACTTAATTCAAATTATTCCCATGATGTTAGTATCCAAAAGAACTGGAACTCCTAAACCTGAATTTAAAGCCTATTATGAGAGTGAAATATAATGTGTTAAAAAAAGATAAAGAAAATGGTAAATGATAATTAATTAAAAATAATTAAATGTACTTATTAATGCATATGAAAAAAATAGCTATGTAGTTATTAAAGCGACAACAATGAAGGGTATATCTGACATATCTGAAATAAAGGGATTTCCTGCTGCATTAAATATCACACAAGTCAGACTGAGAAGTTGAAAAGTAGGTCAAATAATGTCAGTAAGTCATACCTTAATGGTTGCTAATTATAAGCAACATTTCAACATTTCATGGTACAACATTTCAACTGGCTTAATGAAAAAATCCTACATCTTGACATTTAAATTCCTTCTGCCCTCCCGCCTCCATGAAAATGGAAAGAAGCGGTCCTTTGAAAGTTTTAGAAGCCTTGAATTTTATCTCGTAATTGATTCAGGGGATTTAACTTCTATGTATAATTGATTCCAATATTTAATTTTCCTCAAGGAAATTAAATCTTTTTTTTTTACTGTGGTCAAATGAAAGAAAGCATATCTCACCCAATCATATTGCAATGGAGTAATAATTGTAATATTGCTGTACTGTGGGCCATGTGTTATGCTAATGTCGCTGTGGGACCTCTGTGGTGATTCCCACTGCGAAATAACATGAAGAAATTTGAGTTTCTCAGTGTTTCCTTATTGTTTATTGTTTATTTGGATCCCCGATAGATGTTATTTCAGCAACAAGTTCTCCTCTAATAAGACTCCAGTTTGGCTTCTTTCTGTTGTCTGACTGAAAGAAATCAATAGACTTCAGTTCAGTGTTCAGATGTCCAGGTTCATAATTATTTTTTCAAAGTTCCTCGAGACCAAATTAATACGATTCCAATTCATAATCTACAGTGCCAGAGCCCAAATAGTGTTATTTTATTGAAGAATCTGGAGAATCCCTTTTTTTCCCTGTCATACTAAACTTTATATGAGAGGAATGTGTCAAAGAGGTACTTTTACAAAACATAAAAGCAAACAGAGTATCTACTGGAGGTTCATCACAGGTTCAGCTGAGTACATCTTCACATTTCTTTGGACTCTTTGGAGCGAATAGGAAGTGAAAAATCGCCTCGAGCTGTGTTTTGTTTGTTTAGTCTGGATTTCAGTACAGCAACTGTTTTACCAGTTCAGGTGATTTATGGTAGTGTACTTACTGTTGCGGGTGCTGTACTCAGTTAAGCATGCTGTTTTCATGTTCTATTATCCCAAAGAGGGAAAAAGACCAAAGCCCCAGGAGTAAAGGTCAGACGGAAGAGCGTTTAAGTTTGTCGAAGGAAGACACACTTGCTTATTATTGTGGTAAAAATCAGTTCCTCCTGGGCCACTGTACTGTAAGGGTTTTACCATTTACTATTTAAGCACTGTTATCTGCTTCTAGTTTTTAATTGCCCCCTAAAAATCTTTAATGATGTTTTTACACAATTTAATAGTTAATGAACACATTTACTGTAGATTCTCACAGCCAATAGGAAACATTTAATCAAGTTTTAAATAACGTACATTAAAGCAGGACTAATCATCTGTTATTAACGATAGAGCAAATTAATTAATTGATTATCATGGCAAACTCTTGCTATACTGCTAAGGGACAAAAATATATGAATTAAGTATTATTCGTTTTCATTAAGCATATAGTGCTATCATGCAAAGTCTTTTGATGACTTTTTCTCCAAGTTTAACAAACATGTTAATCCAGCTCGATCCCACATTTTGATGCCAAACGAGAGTTTTTAATCCACTGCACTGCAGGGCATAAAACAGTACAAACAAACATATTTGTCAGTGCAAATTAAAATTAAAGGCAACTTACTGTCCTGAAAATGATCCAAACTAATTTTATCTCTTCTTCTCAACTCAAGGAAGCTTACAGTTCTCTATCCTAACTTTAAAAAACACGTCTGTGTGTATTGATAATCTCACTCCAGGATCCTGATGTTGCTGCTCCTTTGGCTCTGAGGTGTGAACCTGCATTATGCTGAGCCACTCAGCCACTCAGCCAGTCAGTCATCCAGTAAGCTATTCCATCAACCAGCCAGCCAATCGGTCAACCATCACTAAGTCTGCCAGCCAGTTATCTGGTCAGTTAGTCAACCGACCTGGGAAACAATCAGTCAGTGAACCAGTCAGTCAGTCTGACAGGAGGGCAGCCAATTAGTGAAAGCTCCAGCTGGAGGTCCACTGGTTAGAGAGGATGGTTTCATAAGTATGGCAAATCCTGATTTTAGTAATTGATCTCTGAGAGAATCAACATGATCTCAACCTCCGTATTTATTTGTGATAATAATAAATAAATCATTAGCCCACCATCCTGCTTGTTCGCCTTATTTCCAACATCCACCCTTGTCGTTTAGTTGCTATTTCAACAGGAATTTAACATGCCAATGATCATTTTTTACGTGCGTGTGTGTTTTTCAGGGATGCGTAAACAGGCAGCATTGCGGAGCAGGAGTCACTACCAATATCAGCATAAAGGAAAGAAGAAGAGAAAGAGAGAGAGAGAAAGAAGAAGTGTCTGCATCAGTGTTTGTTTTATTTAGTTTGACAGCTTGTTGACAGCGCTGGCTTGTTTTTGATGCTGTCAGCCGATGATTCATTTAGAGCTGAATGCAGTTTGGACCACAAGGCCTATTAAATTATACACATTGAACAGAATTGTTTCAGCACCACAAAGACTGTTGAAACTGTATGGGTATGCGAGATAGGAGTTTGTTTCAGTTTAAGCTCACAGCTATGAGGGTGTGCGCTACATCTGCCCGCGGTGGTGGGTGCTGAGGACACGTTAAATCATAGATGGCCTCAACTGTTTTCACTGGCCTCGAAGAGCAGATTTACTATGCAGGCTGTCAAAAGTATGACCCATTAAAATCTCAAATTGACTCCTGGAACTTTTGTTGCTAGTGAGAAGTGACAGAGAGAAAGTGAAGAGAGTAGCAAGTTTTCTGTTTCTGTATTATTTGCAAAGCAGCAAATAAAAAAAATAAAAAAAGAAACCCGAAAGCTATTAGAATCCCGTGTTCACCAGTGGACTTTTTATCATTAGTATGAACTGACAAATGGTTTCTAGTCTGGTGAGTAAATCTTGATGCAAGTGAAGAGAGCACAATGACATGAGCTGGAATGCACAAAGACACTTTTGCTGCCAGTGTGATTTACCTCACGCTGACAGAAATGGTTTCTATTACAGGAGTGAATCAAGTAACTAATTCCATTAAAAGAGTTGAAGCATCACAGAAATGAAATATTACATTAGCGTCTGCTATGGCTAAATATTGTATTTGTACTAATACATTTTTTTTCTGCGCAGGATTAAATATATTTATGTACCATATATCTTTCTTTTTTTTTACTCCGAAAGTATTTTGAAAGTCCTATAGAGAGCTGAAGAGAAGCTGAAACCTCTGGATTCTGGGAAATATCACTGATATTTGTAATATGACAAATAACTAAAAATCCAGCATTGGAACAGCCTTAATCAACAGTATGTCGTGTGGTTCACCCGTATACAGAGGGTAGTTTAAAACAAAAAAGGTCAAATAATAGTGTTTATTCAATATTTCCAAGGAACACATTTAATTTTATCAGAAAGACTCAATGAGAGATTGTATTGAGTCACAGAAGTAGAACATAGGTTTAGACTGGAGGTGACGTCAGGACTTCCGCTCTCCATCAACTTAACTCAAACTTTTTCTGTGTATTTTTAGGTGACTCAACAGCACGATAAGCTCCGCTCTGGGACAAATATAACTGACACGCAAGATGTTTATCATCAGTGTCTAGCCACATGACAGGGGCCTCTCGTTTCATCACTGTCGACCGGGCCAAGTGATTGATAATGCATTAAAAAAAGGTTAAAACGCAAGGACACTGAAAGGAAAATCCACATTATTTCCACAGCATGCTTAGGATAACGTTATAAAAGTAAACAGTCAAAATCTTACAGTAAACGAGCAGCTGAATGCATTCAGTTCACTCCAACTTTCTAATCCCCACAGAAGTGACTGATTTTAGGGCAAATCATGCTCAGACAACAAACCTGGCAAGACATATGAGAAGTAGAGAGCGAGGGAGCGAGAGAGAGAGAGAGAACAGGGCATCGGTCCAAAGGGCAATTCAGTACAGCAGCCTAATACTGTGTTGTCCAGATGGTCTGTCCTTATTATGGGGGGGTATATGTTTCTGTAATGAGCGTCACGACCATAAGTCCTGCTTGTGACCCAAAAATATGAATGTTTTTATTGAAGTCATGATTGGCAGATACACACATTCACACAAACACTATGCACAATCAAAAAACACACTTTGTAGTTAATGCACACGCCAAATTCCATTTCTTCATCAAACCCTCGAGACGTGTCTATTCTCTGTTCAAACAGAACTTGTGCAAATGTGCTAGAAAATAACAAAATCCCATGATACATGACTGTAAAGTACTGTAGACATAACCTGAATCTTGCGTAAAAAGCTACCTTACCCTTCTTTTACCCTCTCTGTCTCTTCTTCTCAGCCTGTTTTCTCTCTGTCTCTCTTGCCTTCTAGTTACTGACACACTGAATTCACTTCTACTTCGCTCTTATGTGAGCTGCACATGTAAGCTGCCCTCTGGCTATAATAAAGCCTTTAAACACTCAAGTGAAAAAAAGTATTTTGAGTAGTGATGGCTGCAGAAATTATAACATTTATTTATAGCCTAACAATAAACACAAACCCATGCCAGCTACTTGCTTTCACACTCTCAGTCACTTGCAATAAAGCCCAGCTATCATTGAGCTATCAAGCGCTGCAAAGTGAGTCTCAGTGATTGAATTGAGGAGATGTACGGCATCACAGGTGATGGATGGTTCGAATGGGTATTTTAATTTGCTAGAGCGCATAGTTTCATAAGAGTTTAGAAATGGTCAGACTCCAAAATCTGCTCTGGGGACATATAGTCAAACTTTAAGAATCTCATTTTGTAGCGTTGTTTAATAATTGTTTCTAAAACGCTCTGACACAAAGGAGACGTTGATCCACGTTATATTACTCCTCTCACCTTGGGGACTTTTGTTTCTTCTAGTTATTTTACCTGTTTGCAATTATTGATATTGAGCGGTGGCAAAGAGCCGGAGTGCCATTTGTGATAGTGGATCCCCGGGGCAGCTACTGTAATATTGGAAGTTGATTGTCCTTGAACTCCTATCATCAGAGATACAAATTAGAGGCACTTTCTTTGCTTCGCACTTTAAGTATATAGGAATTTATCTTAGCGAGAAAAGGAGTGTGGAGGTGTTGATGCTGCAAAGTGAAACAGTCAAACCAAAGTGAAATGGCTTTAGGAATACTTAATCTGGATAAGTCTACAGTTGGGAGTCATGGGGGAGCCTCCTGTGGTTTTCTGTATAAAACAGGACTTTTTAAGTTCTGTACATTTGGAATGAGGAGCTACATTATGAGCAGCTAATCTACAGTAGGAGTACAGTACACTGTGGGGAATCTACTGTAATCACTCTCACACACACATACATGCACGCACACATACTGTATGTACATGTGCACACATGGAGGACACACAGAAACACAGACATGCAAGCTGGTGGGAGATGTGTGGAGGGGCATGGGGAGTGCGTGGGAGGGGGGGGCAATCCAGTGTTATCCACCTAATTCTGTCTCCAGCAAGACTCCCCACACACTGGATTAGCTAGTGGGCTTTGTCAATACACTGTGGAGAGGCAGGGAGAGAGCAGGACTGTGTGTGTGTGTGTGTGTGTGTGTGTGTGTGTGTGTGTGTGTGTGAGTGAGAGAGACACAGCAAGTAAGAAAGATGAAGAGGGAGAGTTTGTGCATGTGTGTGAGAGAGATAGAGAAGGGGAGGATACAGGGGAGGAAAGTTTGTATTTAGATAGAGATAGATTGAGTGAAATGCTTGTGAGTGTCGGTATTTGTGTGTGTGTGTGTGTGTGTGTGTGTGTGTGTGTGTGAGTGAGAGAGACACAGCAAGTAAGAAAGATGAAGAGGGAGAGTTTGTGCATGTGTGTGAGAGAGATAGAGAAGGGGAGGATACAGGGGAGGAAAGTTTGTATTTAGATAGAGATAGATTGAGTGAAATGCTTGTGAGTGTCGGTATTTGTGTGTGTGTGTGTGTGTGTGTGTGTGTGCGTGTGTGTGTGTGTGTCTATGTGTGTGGGGGTGTGTGTGTTTGTGTGTGTGCGTGCTGGTTTTTGATTTGATTTGTATAATTTCATGGAGCCATTGAAGATAAGAAAACACACAAAGGGACGTGGAGAAATGTCTGAAGATGTGCCAGCGTGTGTGTGTGTGTATGTGTGTGTGTATGTGTATGTGTGTGTATATGTCTGCGCATGTGTATAGACTTTCCAGTCATTGTTTCAGAGAGCATACCAAAGCATTGGGTGTAGGAGGGGTTGGAGAATAGTATGTTATTTATCAATATCTTCCATATGCTTGGAGCATTGACTAGACTCACTAAATTACTGAGCCAATATTCACTGTAAAACGCCATACAAGCTTTCCAAACGACTCAATCATTTGCTGTAGTCTAACTTACACAAAGAGACAGGGGAAAATAGGGGAGAGGAAGAAGAGAGGCAGAGGAGGATAAATACATTGTGGGGGAGGAGAGAGACAGAGGAAGTAACAGAGGAAACGTAAATGAAACCAAGCTTTGTGTATTTACAGTGCTTTTTTCCAACAATTGTGTTTTGTGTTCCTCATTGGTAATACCAGGTCAAATCGTATAAAAATGCCATGCAGGCTTTTCTCGAGGTTTGCAAAAACATTCTGTGGATGGTGGATTTGCAACGGAAATGTGTTTTGGTCGTTTACATTTAAATCGTTACCTCTTCAAAAGCGTGTCTCATTTTGATGTTGAAATGTTACATAAACTGCGCTTTGCTTTCAAAACATCTTAAAGAGACTTTGCAATTAATCAGTATAAAGTGAGAGACAGTGAAAGTGAGAAATGGAGGAAAAGATAAATAAAAGAGCGAAATGAAAGAATGGAAGGCAATGGGGGGTATGGGAGTGTGTTTGTTTGCATATTCAAACAGCTTTTCACAAAAGTTTGTGTGGGTTTTAAGATGGAAAACAGAACAAAAGGAGAAAGACACCCCCCACCCCCCACCCACCAAAAAAGTAGGACAAACTCAAACTATAAAACACCATACATACTTTCCAAATCCTTTTTAAAATCACTCACTGCACTCAAGATTTTCTTAATTTCTTTAAGCTGCAGATATAGCTGAGCCAACAGTGAATTTTGAATGTTTATATTTTACATTGAAGATATTGTTTCGCTGTGAGATTGATTACCCGCAGTACTGATACAAGAACAGATGAGAAGTAAAATGAACACAACATGCATTTTTAATTTGACTGTACATGTGTGCTGATCAAAAAGAAAGGAACAACGTCAGTGCTTTTTTGGTATCGGCTGACATGGTCCTGTGCTGTCCCGTCTGTAATCACTTATTCTTTGATCTGATGGTTCCTGATTCAAATCACAATTTTGCCGGATACTGTTCTATTCTATTACTGTTCTTGTATGGCTGCTTGCATTTAGAAAACATTGAACATCTGATAAGTTTTATTTTTCTGCTAAATTAACAAAAAAGGATTTTGTAGGAAAACATGTTTGTGTTTCCCAAAGTGAGGTATCAAGATAGTATTGTTTTGGTTTGATTACCAAAACTCAAGTATCACTATAGTAGCAAAAAATCTCAAATGATACCCACTTCATGGAGACAGCCCTCTTGATATCATTTGTGTGAATTTAGTTTCAGCTGTGAGTACTAACTCAACACGCTACACATACATATATGAATGCACCACTGTCCTCGTTTACCCCTTTCAGATGTCAGACTCATTTTCCAGGATGTTCTTTTGCAGGCATTTAGGTTGCTGCTAGCTCAGTCCTGGAAACCACAAACACAAACTGTAAGACAGACACTGAAGAACCACAGGGGGTCGGAGGATCCAGAAAGACATATCCAACAGAGAAAAATGTGGACTGTGATTTGTGCAGGCCCCCTACCTATGCTGATGTTTGTCACAAAAATGAATAAGTAAACAGCCTTCTGCTTCAACTGCTAGCCCTTCATCATGAAACACATCTAGTTGCTTTAAGAAAATGAAAGCACACATCGCCCACTGACAGTGCCCTATAGCGTACAGTCCATCATCTCTTACACCTAGCTGCTGTTGAGCTGCAATAAGTTGTTATTTTTCTATCCGTGTTAGTGCAGCAACTGCTGGAGGTTTCATGTTGAAACTGAAACGCTGCTACAGTAACTGCAGCCACTCCGCCCAGGGTTTAATAGATCAGCGAGTGTCTAATAAAGTTCTATTACAGGAACGAAACTTTTAAAATTTGCTCCATGTGTGCCACAGAGTAGTAGTTGATCACACAGATGTTTAACAGCTAAATGCAGCCATCCACACACACACTCTCAGCCAAACATCTGTCCGCCAGTACTGAAGTGGCGAAGGATGCTCGTTGACAAAGTGATTGATGCTGCTGTTGTCATCTTCTGACTCCCTTCCTCTCTCTGTCTCTCTCCCTCTCTGTTGCAGCTTTCTAAACAGAACCATCAGCAATAATGAACACTGGTCCAGATGCCCAGTGAATTTTACAACAGTTGGCCTGTCAATCCATGAGCGCAGGCACACACGTGCGCGCACAAACATGCAGCACGCATGAAAATCGAAATAATGGAAACATCCCATTGAAGAAAACAAAATCTCTTGTGAATAGTTAGTATAGGTTAGCTGTTTGGTGACAAAAAGCAGATGTTCAAAATAGTGTGACTGGACTATTTGACAGAAGACTCAGCCTTTCAGGCTCTCACAAATTTAAAACAAATCTTGGGAATCTAGAAGATCGCTTTAAACCAAGTTTAACCAGGATTTTATGTCCCTACGCATTCAAAATGTGTTGTGTTTTCTGCAACAAGAAGACATTATTCGCCGCAGTTTAGTGTTCTCTTGTGATGAGCATGGCTCAGAAAATGCTCATGGTTATAGAAAATGAAGAAAAATAATGGGATAAAAAGCTGTTGTGTATGTGCCTTGAAGTAAAAAACAGTATTTTTGTTTTGAAAGTATTTGTAGTTAAAAATCTTATCATTACCTTTAACCCTGTTTTTTGTATAATTAAGTTATTTAAAATCTTATTTTCACAATCAAAATAACACAGATAAATTCTCTGAATTCTTTTGAAATAAAAAAACTGTTTATCCAAATTAAGTGCGACCAAAAGAACTTGAACTGCCAAGTCACAATTACAAAGGCATCTGCACAGCAGACCGAATGCTAATTCATCTGTATTCATCTGTTTTAAGGGGTCTGACAATCATCATGTTTTTCAAAGCATCACGAGGCTTTGAAAAACATGACGATGAAGTTCCAAACAGGATAAATGGCCAGTGTCTGAATAGACGCATAAATCTTAGAGCCCTCTGTGCACGACATTATTACCATGGGCGGTCTGAAGATTAGTAATTACATATGACTGATGCTCTCTGGCTGCTCCTGCTATGGCTTAAAACACCTGCTGCGTTCTAAACTAAATCTGTGGATAATTTTAATTGTATCCAGGTAGACATCTGATGATTCAGGCATTTACCAACTTGTGCACATCACATCTATAGTAGATTACAAGAACCAGTGTAATCAGTGGTGGTGAGGTTTTACAAAAAAAAAAAATAGAGCCACTTGAAATGGGTTTTACATATTTTTTTTTCTGCACTCCGGGTGACGTTATTGAATGTGTTACTGTGATTACCACAGGACCACAGTAAATCATTTTAGCATTTCAAGGAGTGACTGACATCACCAGTGTGCGCGGGCACAATCAAATTGCTGACCCGCTCTGGTAATACTGATGCCCTCTGGAAATGGCTAAAACCTGGAAAATTATTTGATGAAGCAAAGAAAATCACGACAACATATTCCGAACACGAACCGACTACAGCAGCAGAAAGACCGAATCACAGCGGGAAGGAAGAAGTGAGAGTGAGAAAGAAAGTCAAAAAGAAAGGAGTAGCCATGTGGGAAAAGCTTTGATTATAATTGGAAGGATAATTAGAGAATAATGATAATGATAACAATAATGATACCATTTTGTTTGAGGCCAAAGCAATCAGCAATTGGATGCATTAACAGAGAAAAGCTAACTTTATCTTTTCTTTTTGCATTTCAGTGATTTAATTTCAATATTTCCTATTCGAGGCCAAATTCATAATTATTTTAGTGATTCAGCTATCTGTAACACATATAGATAATTGCCAGGAGAGCCAGAACTTGGCACCACAGGAGGTGCTAATCATGAAGCTGTCGCTGATTGCTGTAGGTCTTACTCAGCTAGTCACAGGACACTGTCGACTAGTCATTTATTTGACAAATCTGTAAAATGACTTCTTATCAAATACTCTATAATTGTGATCTTGACACCACGGGGGGTGCTACAGCGTGCAGCAGTTTAAGTCCAGGGAGGAACTTAATCAGAGTTTCTGTTTCTTTGCGATTCCTAACATTCACTGAGACATTTTCACTAGATGCGTGTACCTGCTTGTGTGCAGAGAAAGAGAGAGAGAGGGGGGACTGCAAGACAAGACGAGGCGAGAGGGTCAAGAGAGGAGAGGAGTGGGTTTTTCACAAAATGCCACAGGAATACTGTGCATCTCTTATCTGCAGCAGTCACACAAACCTGACTGTGGAATGAGGGGCTAATAGGTCGACTAGCTGACTGACCGTGTGAATGGATGAATGGCTGGCTGGCTGGATGACTGACTGGCTGACTACCATAGTGACTTTCCATCTATCCCCCCGCCTCTCTCTCCCTGTCCTTCACTCTGTGTGTGTGTCTGTCTGGTTGTCAGGCCCATTAGCTCATTAGGCAGTGTGTGTGATTGGAATAAGAACTAAGCTAGCACAAATCTCTAGACTGTGACACACACACACACACCAATCTATTCTTTGTCTCTCTTTTGTCTCCGCTTGCCCTTTCTCAGTCTTTCTGTAGCCTGTTCTTGTTTTTGCTCCCTCTTGTTGTCTGCTTTTTGCTCTCTTCTATCAATTGTTTCTCCCTTTCTCTCCCTCCCTTTCTCACTTCCTGTGTGTCTCCGACTCTTTCTCAGTCTCTCTCTGTGTCCTGCTGTCTCTTTAGTACTATACCACCATTTAAATGCCACCATTATGGCTAATAAAATCTCTATAATAAAGATGAGAAACGTGGACAAAAGGCTATATTGAGATATTAAACACAGCATGAGGTGCACTATTTTATCCAGAGTGCCACACAGTAGCAGTAGAGGACTGGATTACACTGAATGATCATAGGTTCATGATCAGCACTATGTTGGAGAAAACTTCTATGAAGTTGCTATAATTTTCTCCCAGAGCTCAGCCAAAAATGCTCACGCAAATCACATTAGGATGTTGCTCCTACAAGTGGATGCAGCTGGCAAAATTTGGGGGCCCAGCTTACTGCTAAGTAGGCATAAGTATCCAGCTATACATTATGAACATCAGGCAACAGGCTACAATACACTATGAATTTTTAAAAAGGCTGCAAATGACTATGAACAGCTGCCAGTAAGCATCATGCTGAAAGCTGCAGAGAAGTACAGCTCCTTTCTTTTCTTTCATCCATTAAAAAGTTAGTTTCATTCATGCATGAAAGTTGTTTAAGAAGTTATTTTATTGATGGACTAATAGCCATAAATATTGTACCATAAGCAGTACACAAGTGACAAGCAAAGCTGGACACAGCCTGCAGCAGGGCCTTTTAACGCTGAGCTGAAAACTCTGAGTTGATCTCTCTACCCAAACCAACAGGAACAGCTGGAGTCCCTAAATTATTTTTTACTGTAGCTTTACTCGGGCAGCTAGCCTCGATGTTGTGATGCAAAGGTCACTGTTTTGAAAACACTGACCAAGCAGGAATGTTCTGTGAGTAATGCTACCCTTGAGAGGGGGTGAAAGATATTTTGCATAATCTCACTGATCACAACAGTGTGCAGTTCCTGCGTGGTTGAACAAAGTTTCAACCTGGCATGTTGTTTATTGTGCTGACGTGTGAGCCGCACATGATACATACTTGATGTGACCACGGCATATGTTGCCAGTGTGTTGCTTTGCACATGTTGTATGGGGACACAGTGGATACAGTCATACCTCTCTGAGCTGTCTCATCTTCCTCCCCCTCCTTCTCCATCTTCGTGACTTTGATTATGTCTCGATTTTTCTCTCTTGCTCACTTTTTCTGTTCCCACCTCCCAACAGTATCGCTCTATCTCTGTCTTCTGTTTACATCTCTCTTCCTCCTTCTGTCTCTGTCTTTCTGTCTCTCCCTCTCTCTCTCCCTCCCTGGCTATTGGTTCCTATGGTGACAGGTCTCCGGTGCGTTCTGTTCTGTTGCTATGGTAACTGACCTACAGTTGGAATCCTGCTCTCTGATCTTTGTGTCCCATCATTAATGTGTGTCTCTGCGTGTGTGTGTCTGTGTGTGTGTGTTTGTTACTGTAAGATGAGGCTTACACACAGTATCTAAACTTACACATAAGTATATCATTCACAATTATAGCAATTCACACATATAATCTGACTCTATGGGAGACTGAAACTGACACCAGATACCAACACAATTGTTACTGCTGGCTGGAATATATAATTTCTTTTGATACATAGAAAGGAGGACAGATAGATGGACAGACAAACTTCAGTTAGTCAACCTGGCTGAGAAGATTGATGATGGAGATTCCTCAAAGCCTACATCCCGCTTTTCCCTTCATCAAAGCACCACTGGAAAGTTACAGCACTGTTACTGAGTGATTTTTTTGTCCACTAAGGGACTGCAGGAGAGAATAAGGTCTAAGCTAACTCTGGTACAATACATCAAATTGTAAATGTTATGTTCAATATTGTACTTGGTCCCTTACAAATAAAATAAATACAAATTAAGCTGTAAACACAATCTTGACATATTATCACCTTATGAAGTTGTTATGATTAACAGGTTCCTATCTACAACCCCAGCAGACACAGAGAAAAATTAGCATTCATTCAGAGCCATGTTGCTGGCAACCTGATGAATTTAAGTCCAATATTCACTTTCCTGTTAGCTCCGCTAAAGGAAATATCTGGCTCTTTAGCTGCTAAATACTCCACTTTGTTCACCAGCTGGTTGCTAACTTTGTCTGTCTGCCATTTGATGCTGGGCTAGTAGTGTATATTTGGTTTATCAGAGCTTTTTTGCTGAAAACAGCTGCCTGCTGCGCTAGAAATGATGTTGATGAGGTGGGACTGAGGCAAAATAATAAAGTTGCAGGCTGTAAAACCAAAACAGTGAGCTGAAAGACACTAAAATACACCATAGAGCTGAGGGTAACTGCAGAGTCGGGTGATACTCCGAAGTGGGTTTATCATTACGAGCCCCTGCGCTCACATAACTCCTACTCATTTGACCCAGCGTTAATAGAAAAATATTGATCAGCGTAGCTTTAATAACAAATTGTCCTGCTTACAAAGACACAAGTTTGTGCTTATACAAAATGCTTCCTGCTTTCGTACAGTGTAGAGGCTTTTTGCTGATATTCTTGGTGTTTCTGCTAGAAATTATGGACAGTGGCTTCTGGATACTTATAAATCACTGGGACTTTAATTTATGAAAGGCACAGGAGGCTATAACCATAGTTTTCAACACTTTTATTACTTCAGTACTAAACAAGTGTGGCCTACCAACAGCACAGCCTTTTGCCTGAACCACAGTGACTGGACACCTGGGACTTAGCTGAAGCTAGTTAGCAGCAGATGCCCCTCATCTCCACAGACAACTTCCACAAACTTCTACAGAAAATTGCAGTGCCTGGTTAGAAGTGAATGGACTGTGTGGGAATGACACCACTGGAGTTAAAACAGTGGACGACAAGAGAATGCTAACACACGGCTAATTAGCACCAAGAAGACTCCTAAGAAACTGGAGGGCTGTCTGTTTAAGCAATAATTCTGCAAGTAGTAGTCCTCTCTGGAACGCTTGTGGTGCCAAGCCTAAGAATAAATCATTTCCCTGGAAAATGGGAGGGTGAGTGATAGCCAGACCCAGCTAAGATTTGCGACATTACTGACTGGCCCGCACTACCAGCCAGTTAGAGCGCCTCATCAACCCCTGTGCTTAGTAGGACACAGCCATGGACAGCTGTGGAAGGCAGAAGTAGCAACAAACCTCCCCAACAACCAAGTGTACAGCTTGAAAACAGATTTGCACCGCTGCTGCAGGACCCTGGATCTCCGTCAGATCACCTGGATGACCTCATTCACACACAGCAGGGTAAAGACTGAGAGTAATTCTGAAAGCAAAAGGCTACAGAGAAAGCTAACAACTGGGCCTCAAACTCTGATTTGGGTGATTTTGCTGTGAAAGATGTAAAAGGCATGAGCATTAAGAAGACCAAAATACACTGCTTTCATAAGGATATGGTCAGAAAGAATCCCACACATTCTGGCTGCACACCCAACTGTGAAAAACATCATAGTGCACATAGAGACCAACATTGTGCTGAAAAGAGACTTTGATCTATTTAACACCTCAGTATTCAAGGAGATTCATTTGTTCATCAGTGGCCCTCTAGTCAGAAGAGGAGTTGAGAGATTCAGCATATTGTCGGCCATGAACACCTGACTTTCAACTGCATGTACCCTCCATTCAGTGAACTTTATTTACATTTTCATCTTTTTCTGGGACCCCGCAGACATCTTTTGAAGGCAGATGGACTTTGCCTTCACAAGTCAGGAGTGAAACTGCTCACCTCTACTTCCTGCATCACCCATCTGCCCCCACTGCAAGAGCCACCTCAGCCCCCGCCTGAAGATAGTTTAAAATATGAGGAACATCAGAGCCAAGAAAGAGACTCTCCACCCCACGTGCAAACTACCACCTGAGGATTCACGTTCTTCACCCCCACTAAATCCACCCTGGAGTTCACCGACCAGATGAAAGAGTTGGTCACTGCTGGGCCCGAACATAACCCTCGCCCTACTCCCATTTTCTCTCACTTACCCCCCCCATTCATCTCAGTTACAACGCCTACCACCCCCACTCCACGACGGCATTAGACTTATCCTCCGTCTCCCCAGCCTGATACAATTACAGTATGTCCAGTTAGCACAACCGATTGTGAACAAAATACAGCAAACTCTTACTGATATCTGCTGGGCCCAGGCTATAAGGATGATGGCACTCGTGACTATTCCCAGGACAAGCCAGGACCCAGTGTGCAGGTAGCTCTCTCTATCCCTGTCTTGATAGGTAATAGAAAAAGAACGGTACACTCTATCAAATCCTCAAATCTGATTACTGTCAGGAAAAAGGATGCAGTCAATCGATTCTGCAAATGTATCAAATTTGATATCAAGTCCTCGTCAGCCACAGGGTGTTTTCAGCCCTGTCACAAAAAACTTTAAACATCAGGTCTTTATGTTTTATCTGAAACTTGGCTAGTTCTTATTGAGTCAACCACTCCGAACTTTAATTTTATGAGCGCATAAGAATGGGAGTGTATAAGAAAGTAGGCGGAGTTGCCATTTTGTTTAATATTCTTTCCAATTCAAGCAGATGTCTTATGGAAAATTAGCTTCTTTTGAATATGTTGCTCTTCAGTTGAATTCCTCTTGCAGAGCTATACTTTTCGATTTTTGCAGTGTTTAAGGTAAACCTCTGAATCAGGGCTCTCCTCTTCATGGTAAGGTACCTTGAATACCTTATTCTGCATACCCCTTCTATATATATGCACGCAGACATTTCTTCACAGAGCACAGGGTTGGCAGCGATGCAACACCCCTGGAGGAATTTGGAATTCAGTGCCTTGTTCAAGGGCACTTTAGAATTGTTTTGTGAGCAGCCACCTTTCATTGCAGAATACATCGTCCTTTCACAAACTTTTCTTCAGAAGGGATGGAGCAGGGGGCTGGCAGTGAGTGCAGTGTCACCAGACTAGTTTGCGATTCAGTGCCTTGTTCAAGGGCACTTTTAACAGGCAGCCGCCAACTGGTCCTATCACACGGCTGGAGATTGAACTAGCATCCCTCTGGTTCCCTCTCAACTGCTGTATCTTGAGAGCTGCTCTTTGTATTTCTAAAGTGTGTAATCCTACATTAAAGCACAAGGCCATGGGAGTGAAGTTATTCAGGTCACAGAGCATCCAATATCTTGAGAAAGCTGAGTAGTGATAGTGTTAAAATATCAAGGGATTAATATAAAAAGGGTGCAAGTGATTTTCCTAATTTCATAGCAGAATAAAAAGAAAAAGATGCAATTCTGTACAAAGTCAAATGAAGTCACACAGTTTTTGCACAAAAATGTGAGCGTTTTGAGTCATTTGAGTGTCACAGATTTTATACCTCGTGTTTTTCTTTGCTATTACAAACATTTTAAGGCCTTTCTGTATAATCTCCATGTGCTGATGAAGACTATGTCATATGATTGAAGGTCGCAGAACAGATTGTTTTATCAAATGTTGTTTCCAAGATCAAGATTAACTTTAAACCTCAGCTTTTAAGCCAAACTGGACAAGAAGTCTGTAAAATGATCAATTAGTGAATAAAAAATTTGAACATCTACAAATCCATGACAACTGACCGAAATTCATCTGCTCCTGAAGATCATGTGATATGATCAAAAGCTCCAGAACAGCTACTAAATGGACCTAGTGGTGAGAATGTTTTCCTTATCCTTAATACATTGATGTAGTGTCAGTAAGTATCAGTGTTCAATGATCTTCCATGCAGAAATTGTTCATATCCAGTTTAGAAAATTACATAATTTGTAAGTTAAGACCTTCAGATAACAACTTTAGTAATATTTCATCATGAATGTTACTTTCGTGCTAGCAGTTTGTCATTTTTTTAAAAATAGAAACAGTTTCATTTAGAAACTTAACTCTTCATGTGGTAAAGCGACGAAAGGTGTTGGACCCGATTTTGTTCCTGTTGATGACTGACTTTTATATTCACTTTCTGTTCTCTCCGGTTTAGTCCTTACTGACTCAGAAGTTAATTGGTTAACAAGACACTGAGGGCTGTGGAGGCGGGGTTAATGTCTGATATGCTAATTATCACCATGGAAACACAGTCACAGCAGGAAGCAAGAAGGCAGTGACTAATAGCCCACTCATCTGATATCCCATTCAAATTTCTCCTTCTCTCTTTTCTCTCTCTCTCTCTCTCTCTCTTTCCAGTCTCTCTCTCATCTGAAAACCCACTCATCTCTCGGCGCTTCCATTCTTCCTGCCGTCACTCATTTCTGCCCTCTGTCTCTCCTCGTCCACTCTTTGCCTTTTTCTGTCTTTCTCTCCGTGTTCTCTCTTTTTTTCCCCTCTCTTTCTTGTTGTGTGAAAATGACACTTTTGAAATCAGTGTCGCATTGCTAAAGTAGTAAGTGTAGTGAAGTAATAGTGAGGCAAGAGCAGCGCTAAACAAGCCCGGACAACACGTAACAATGACACATGCAACAATAAGTAATGTATAAATTCAATCTCTTAGCAACCACTAAGCTCTCTCTCTCTCTCTCTTCCTCCATTACTTCACTGAATGACTCATGTGTTCAGACACATTTTCATGTCTCTGTCAACATGAAGTGACAAGAGACTCACAGAGGCCTCTTTAAAGTATTAATAAAAACACACACAGTTTCTTCCCATGTCCCTGTTTGTAACCGTATCTGCCTGCATCTCCCTCCAACTTTCCCTCACTGTCTATGTGACTCATAGCTTTTTTGACAACACTGTCAACACGAGGAGATAAGAGACCACTAGTTAATTACTAGTCTGTTAAACACAGAGACAGGAGACACACCCTCTTCCATATCCAGAAGATTTGGAGAAAAAAAAACTTACGAGACAGACTGTGTTTGATGTTGACGGCACACAATGCTCGGGGAAGTCTTAATGAGCAGTGTAGATAACTTAGTTATTAACCACGGATCCACCACGCCAGATGAGGCTAATTGGGAAAATCACACCAGCAGGGAACACACACTCTCTGCCTATTCCCTTCCATGTGTTTTTTAAGATTGACTATGTGCTTATTTGTGAGATCTAGTTTTGTGTTTTTGCTGGTCTGTTGCAATCTGTAGGCCCTCGCACCTGTCAATGGGCTGAGAAGCTATCATCAATTTTCCTAACCCTCGTGATATATTCATTATGTGACGGACGTGTTTGGCTGCCATCCATTCTTATCGCTAGCTTGCACTACTAGCATCCCTAGAAGGCAGAATAACATGAGTGAAACACAATATAAAATACCTTTGTGTGATCAGTCCTCTCCCCTCTTACATCAAAAGTTGATCATGCGAAAAATGGTCGTGGAAAACATGCGAAAGAAATTTAAGAGCAGACCCCTTTCCAACAAATCTAATCGTGTCACTGCCACAAATGGTCAATTCCTTCCTGTGTCTGACTGAACTTCTCAGATTTTAAGCAGAACTTAAAAGCTCTGTTGATTCTTCTGTGTTGTTCTGCATTTTCAGCTGCAGACAGATGGTCTCCTTCAGCTCTGTTATGGAGCAGATGTCGAGAGCAGCGGCAGTCACAGAGACAATGTGACCTACCTTTTGATCCGCTGATACCCCACACTGCACATGGCACTGCACTGACCTGTCAGAAGTGTTGTGGTTTGTTTGAGGCCTGTGTTAAATTAACCCCTAACCAAGTTGAGAAGAAGAAATCCAGACACAAAGTGTACCAGAGCTGTAGCATGATGCGAGCATGTTTGCAACTGACAGCGAAAAAAGTCCCCAAAAGGAACTCTAGCAACCCAGGAAAGTTTCTTAATCAACACTTATGAATGAAGCTGATATTCTAGGACGACGCTGCCACTACGGCCACGAGAATGAGGACAAAGCAATTCAGGCTATGAGGGTATGTTGTGGAGAGAAAAGTCCTGCTGGTGCATACTTTGATTGCAGCTCCTGGAGGTGAAGTGTCCTCAGAGGAACTCCGCATCACTTGCTGAGCTTCTGAGTCAGCCATATACTGTTGTGACAAGTAGTGTTTTTGAAAGATGGACAGTTTCCTTTTCTGCCTGACAAGTAACAAAACCTTTACAGTGAAGGTACTGGCAATATCAATATTTGTGATAATTACAGTGTCAGATTTGTACATTACATTACAGAACATTTTTAGCACAACATACATACACGATATGATCTTTTTCAGATTCATAAGGCCAAAAGCAGTCTTCAGCATTTCATTCACTGTGTGGGCCAAATTGATAGGCACAGTAGATCTTCAGACCTTCATGGTCACAGGCCCCTTGATCTGACATGCAACACAACACACAAGTATCTTAGAAACCCTGTTTGCATGTGCATTGTTGGCATATAGTGCCTACACAATTCACACGGTGAGTCCATGTTTGGGGTTCCTTCCAGACAGTCTCTACGCCGTCTAGTTAACAAGATGCCATTCCGTTTCAAAATTCTGTCGCAAAATGACCTCGAGCAAAGGAACGAGATCTTTGGCATACTTGGCCAAGAAGTGCCTGGTCAAATTAGCCATGACAACGTTTTATTCCTGTTCCATCAGGCTTATTACAATTTGGTAAACAACATGCGCTGGACAGTGAAGGAGAGGCCCATCGAGACCCTGTCCGCATCAGAAAATCTGCAGCAGGCCTTGACATTTTGGTGGATGATGCGGTCATCATCATGCTGCATTCACTATTGACTGTGGTCCTCCATCACTCAGTCTGTGTTTGGGCATCAGAGCAGGGCTTTGGTGCAGGGAACCATCAGCATTTCCATTGCTCCACCATCTGTCACTGCAAGAAAGACTGAAATCTCCAGCTCCATGTCTGCTGGAACAATGGTGCCCCCTCTCTGTTTCTGTTGTAAAGCAGTTTTACTCCGTTTGTGCCATAACACAACTCAACAGATTTTTGGAGACATTTTACCACAGCTAGTTCAAAATAATAAAAATAATCAATGCACAGAAAGCTGGTTCGGTTGAAGAGGATACGTGCAATATAAACAAAAAACACAAGCATATTAAGCTGTATATGCACACATGCACGCAAAAGTGTTGGCCAAAGAGCAGTACTTCTCAAGCCCAAAGGAAAAAAGAGATTACCGTCTCTTTCTCCCTCTTCTTTCTCTGTTGTTCACTGGTTATCTGTCTCTTCTTTCAATCTATCTTTGCCTCTCCTTCACTCTCTCTCTCTCTCTCTCTCTCTCTCTCTGCCCTTGGCAATATCGTGATAATAAAAGCTAAAGAATACCTTTGAGTTTCGGCTCCCTCTATTTCTCCCTGCCCCCTTTGGCCTGCCATTATATCACACACCCACCCACACACGCATGCACACACAAACGCAATACACACACACACACACACACACACACACACTCTCACACACGCTGATACGTACAGTATACACACAAACAAACGCACACACACACTAGTATATCAAGTTGTGACTGAATTACATTTTGACTGATAGTGCTCTTGAGGGCAAAGCAATGATAACTCACCTGTATGTGTGTGGGGGTGGGTGGGAGTGTACCTTTAGTTAGGTAGGTACAAGGTTGCAGGATTTACTTGTGTGTGTGTGTGTGTGTGTGTGTGTGTGTGTGTGTGTGTGTCTCCACTGCTCAGGGCTACAATAATAAAGGGGACAGCTAACCTGAAAGAGTTGGCCTTTACTGCCATGCTAAGACTGCCAAGCTCTGCTAGTCCAGCCAATACAGACTAAAATTTGACAATGCAGAGATAAAGTTTTCCTTGTTTTGCTCCATAATTTTTCCTGTCTCTCTCTTTCTCTCACACATACACAGACACACGCACGCACACAGACAAAAACCTACCAGAAAGCAGCTATGGGTGTATCTTTATCGTGGAAAAGTGATCAGAATTAAGACTTTAATTTAATTAAATCTTCTTTAAGAGGTTCCACAAACAAATTTTACACACTATGGAACCCTTTTCTGGTTCACATTAGAGAAAACATCCAGCTGTCCACTGCACCTTAAATCGTCTAAACCATTCTCTTTACCCTTTCACCTACAGTATTGTGAGATGTAAGAATCATCACTGGCTTATACACCCTTGTTACCTTGAGTCTTTATTGTCTAAAACTTTAACCACTATTTTTTTTGTATCTATTTAGTTAGGTTTGTGTATATAAAGCTATTTTATAACTACTTCTATATATTTTGACTTTCTTTTTCTTTTTTTATTATCGTTTCCAAACTAACTTTAATGTCATACCATTACTGTCATTATCTGTTGTTGGATTTTTGTTTTTGAAAAAACTAATAAAAAAATACTAAAAAAAAAAGAATTAAGACTTTACAAGCTGACCTTCAGTTGTGTGTGATGTGTATCTGTGCATCATTATAATAAAAGATGAATGAATGTGTTGCCCAGTCTTACCAGCCACACTGAGATACCCCATTGTGTATTCATTCAAATTAATTAATTTTTAAAAGACTGCAAATGTGCAGGTTTACAGACAATATTTAAAATGATATCAACTTATTTCAGGTGTCTTATAATGCCATTAGAATTACTACTTTATTGGATAAAGCAACTAATTTTGTGTATGCTGATACATGAATGCTGAGACAGCAAAGTAACTACATTGACTGTATAAATGATCCATACAACTCCAATGTCTGTAAGAAGTTATTGAAAAAAAGTAGGTAAAGTCTGTTTATTTTTCCATGCTGTCAAAACCAGTCTCTAGTATGAAACACGCAAAAATGATAGGCACAGTAGACCTTAAGACATATTGGTTTGTTCACATTTACTGTTACAATCTGCTGGTAAAACTATGATCCCGGTAAATCTTTTCCAGTTTTTACAGATTTTCTCCAAAAAAAGTCAGTTTTTTAAAAAGGAGCAGATCGGTTTAAACAGATTTTCCCAGATTTCATGTCTCCAGTCATCCAAAAGTTGTTGTGTTTTCTGCTCCAAGATGACAGTGCTCATGCCGTTCGCAGTAAACAAGGTCTACTTGTGGTGAGCACTGCACAGAATATGCTTCCAGTGAGTGCTTGAATTAAATCTAAACCAGCAGCCAGCACAGCATGTACATGCAGCTTTTATGGGGAAGCTTTGTTTTGTCTGGTTTTATAAGACAAACAACCAGCTTTTGTCTTATACTTATAGAAGCAGATAATTTTTGGAAAACTGTCGAAGAAAAAGAAACATTTAATGTTTCAGTCTCACTGTTTAAGTTATTTTTAAGAATTGTGGAAAAGCTGCTTAATGAATTAAAAAAAAAAGTTAGCACTTAGTTAGAGGTAATAAAAATAACCTGGATTGGTTGTTACCCTGATATATCTTAATTCTATTGTTTTTTAGCTGTAAATGTAAATTTTCAGCCAGCAGTATGTCCTAGAGATGTTTCCCTACCTCATTATCGACATATTGTTTCACAACTTTCTCCCTGAATCTACAAATAAAATTCTACTGAGGTAATTTTAAATCCTTTTGTTTTTGGACAAAAATATGGTCAAACTTTAAGATAATGGATCTAGAAAATCAGCCTTCAAAACCCATGAATCAAAACCATAACAGGCCACGGATTTATGTCACAAAGATTTATGGGAAAGCTTCAGACTATTTTCCACTTCATCCCTGAATGAAGGGACCTCGTCCATGAAAACTGCCTTAAAGTGAGCAGACTGGCCCACGCCCCCTCTGACCGGCCCTGTCGGCACGTCATGGCAGACCATTTACAGACAGAAGACTTTAGAGGTGAGAGCAAAAGTCTAAGCACTTATCCAGCAGCTGCCTGACAGAAACAAACCACATGAAGCACCTCAAACAGCAGGAGAGCTGCAGCATTTGTCCACCTCCTCTCAGGATTGTATGGGTACAAAAAGGGGCAATCTTACCCAATGCGGAAAACACCATGCTGATACACCCGAGTCCCTCAAAGTAATAAAAATAAGGAGTAAGTAAACAGAAAACTGCAGACTGTGTGGGCTCCGATGGTATTTTTAAAATCAGATTTTAACCTTTTTTTTTAACCACAGATGATTTCTTAAAATTAAAAACCAAAAAGAGTGAGCCCCAAATGTGACAAATCATGAAGTGTACAGTACAGTAGTACACACTGATGAGTATAAAGTTACAGTAAGTTAGGATCCAGCTCTCTCTTCACACACACACACACACACACACATTAATTTGAGTGTCATTATGTCACAGTAAATCATTCTGTCACTAAGCTTCATATCTCCATTCCTTCAGATATACTGAGAGAGAGATTTAATTACCACACATACACACAGCCACAGGTAGAAACATGGAGCTAGATTTAATTATCTCTCTCTCTCTCTTTTTAACTCACACACACACACACACACAGGCAGGCACACACAGCAAGGGAGTGGTAGACCTTAATTGTAGCAACATGACGCTGAACTGAAAACAAAACAGCGACCCAAACCTTAGGAGGTAGATCTCTGATCTATGTACACAAAAACACACACACACACGCACACTCAAACACACACACAAATATGTTTGCAGTGTATTTTATGTTGTATTTATGTAATGGCTTAAAGTCTTTGCTGACCCTTCATCCTGATGTCAGCTCGGGCCAATACTAGACACCTGAAATGTATTGATTCCTGACAAAAGCATTAATGCCTGATGCAAACACAAGTAATATAAGCATTGTTTGATGTGTATTCTGTCTGTATGGAGACATCTGGAGCATGTATGCACGCAAACACAAGCAAACGCACAGTGTATACACAGATCCAGACTGACACACAACGACACTTTTGCCCTTTGCCATTTTCTTTTAACATTATAACAACCACTCTAAAGCGTCCTCTAAACAGCGCACACACACACATACACCCACGCAGGTTTATGCTGGCCGTAGGACACAGTGTCCTAGAGTCCTTCAAATTTAATCATTTGTCTTGTTATTCAACGGATAATTTTAAACCAGCAGGAGACAAACACAGAGACAACGACAGAGACTACGACAGAGACTGTTGAAAATCCCAAAGGAGTATGATTGATTGGTAAAATGATTAGCTGAAATTGATCTGTGAGTTAATAAAGTGGTTTTGTCTCTGATGATTATCAGTGGCTGTGACCTTTTGTTCCAGTTCAATACGGAGTTTTAAGTGTGACCTTAAAACGCGATAACAGAAGCATTGATTCTGAAGATTCCAGCGTGAACTAGTTTGATGTGGGGCAACAGACAACAAGACTGATTATTGTAAGTTTGCTGATGCAAAGATACAACAAGAACAAGTTCGAAACCACCGTGTCATACATCATTTACAATTCTGTCAGCAGTATGATTACAGATGCACATCCTGTTCAACCAACATAACTGTTTACTTGTATTATTTGAGAGGCTAAAACAATCACACAGATCTGGCTCAGTTAACAGCAAATGGTAATCCAAAGCATCGGCAGGCAGCTCCATGAAGGATCTCGCAGGAGGAAATGCTCAGGTTGAAGTCCATAATCATCTCATTTTACCTAAAATGTGATGCAAAATAGTGCAGATGGCAGCCATCTAATGTGCAAAGAAAATCACATGGTTTATCATTCACATGGCGCTCAACAAGCAGAAGTGTTTACCGCAGCAACTTTCGCATGTGGGATGCGTCTTCATGGCGCGGTTGAGCTACAGTGGGACGTCTTTGATGGCATGTTGAAAGTTGTCAGAGTGAGTGAATATGTTCAGTCTTCAAGGAGGATAATAGCTGCATCCACAGGGAACGAAAGGAAACTGGTTCGATAAGCCTTAAAAAGATGTAAACCGAATCCTGTAGCAGTCCCAGAGACTAAATCTCAATCCAACTAAACACAACAGGAGATTCGGCGGGGCCAAAGACGTGATTTTTCCACCATCAAAACACTGAATAATGGAAGTTCTTGTAAAAGAGTCGTGCTGTTTCCATGGCCCCCCATAAAATCCAGACACTTGTAGAATTTATGCCAAGGCTCAGTGAAGGTGCTCTGGTGGCACTACACCCTATAAAAGCACTTTATGCTGGCATTTCCTTTATTTTAGTACTTACTTTTATTAAACACAAGAGCTAACAGCAGAAATCGTTGGCAGGTTTTTTGTTTTTCTACACACATCCCCCCCCCCACAACCTCCATTGTTAACAAGTCAGCCAAATTTGATCAAAGTTTACTTAAAGTGCATGCAACAGGGTCATGATAAATATTGCACAGAGCGCGGAGCTTGTTGTTTCCCCACTTATTCACTCCCTGAAATATACACTTAAACAAGAGGTATACGTTGAAAATGGCACTAACAAGCAGAGTAGTAGACAGGTAGATTGCTGTTTCTCCTCTTTAGATTAGACTTGAAAACAGATAGTTGACAAGGAAGCAGGGAAGAGAAAAATAAGGCAAATGAGCACGGTGGTGGGCAGGTAACAAACTGTATTTTCTTTAGAAAACCATCTGTTAGAGGAGGGAGGGTATGAGAGGATCTGTGCTAACAAGGGGAAAAGAGGGCAGGTGAGCTGATCTACGAGCTGAGCAGAGATGTGTGCTATCAGCATGGGCATCCTCCCCTCTCATAAGCCCTCAAAATCACCCTGAGTACTGAAATAGAGTGAAAGACAAAGCCACAGAGGGAGAAAGACAGAGAGTGAATCCTGTGTTCCAGTAATTAGTCTGTAGAAAGTGAGCTGGACTATAATTCGGTCAGTCAGATGGATGTCTGCCCTCCAGACATTAGGTTTAGCCATTATCTACACTCATCCCTCCACTGTCCATCTCTCCTTCTCCCTCTCTCTCTCCCCTCTCCACCACATTCATCCTTGTACCCTGCCCCACCATCCATCCATTCTCCCCCTCTTCCTCCCCTGCGTCCTCTCGCCACTCTTCCACACATTAGACCTATCTCATCATTTATGCTCAGCTCTTCCACTCCTCTATCCACTCCTGTCTCTCTCCAGCACTCTCCTCCTTTCTGTCTCCAGACATCACATCTAACCATATTTTAAACTCATCCCTCCAGTCCTCTCTATCAACACATCCATCTCTTCCTGTCTCCTCTCCTCTCCTCTCCTGCAGACATTAGATCAAGCCCATTACCTGCACTACATACAGTACACTCACAGGAATCAGTTTATTTGTCACGGACAGGACATGTGCAGGAATCTGCCTCGATGACACTGATGGACAGATGTTCAGCCCACACATAATATTACAGAGTCACATGGCCTACAGTATTTACATTCAATAGGTCACTGCAAGACGCACAGTACACAGACTATCCACATATCCCTTGACAAATACACATTCACTATCAATGTGTGTTCAAGCAGCATGGCACACAGGTATGAAGATAGTGCCATCCCTCCACTCTTGTCCATTCATCTCTCCATCCCTCTTTCTTATCTCTGTAACCTCTCCTCCCTCCAGACATTAGATGGAGCCCATTATCTATACTCATTGCTCCACTCCTGCACGCATAACCACCCGTACCTCCCTGTCTGTCTCTCGTCCTTCCAGACATTAGATCTGAGCCCATTATCTGCACTCATCCCTCTATCCATGTCCCTCCATCCTTTCTATCCATCCATCCGTCCCTCCCTCCATGCTCGCTTTGCTTCACTTTACCTGTCGTCTCTCCCATCTTCTTCCCTCTCTGTCCCTCTTCCCTCCTCTCTCTGCCGGATATTATGTCTAGCCATTATCTACACTCATCCCGCTGCTCCAGTCCATCCATCTATCCTCTTTCACTTCCCTCTCCACCTCTACGTCTCTCACCTCCAGATAGAGTCGCCCATTATCTGCACCACTCCCTCCATCCATCCTTTCTCTCACACATGCACACACTCTCACTCAGCAAGATCAGACACACATTCACACACCCGACCCATCCTCTATCTGGACAGCCTATCTTACCAGTCAGCAGTGCATCAGGGATGTAGCGCAGTTTAAAAAGGTGGGAAATCTATGACACTATTTCTATATATCTTATATGCAGAGGTGGAAAGTAACTAACTTCTTGTATGCCGTTTAATTAGTCTCAAAACTCGAACACATAAAAACCAAGCGCGTGTATGTGATACGAGTGCACAGAACAGCACCCGCAAGCGTAAAACCATCTTCGCAAGGGAACACTCCTGCTCCGCGCACACACATGCAGTGCCGTGATGTCCGCTCTAAATTTATCACATGGCTCGCTCATCAAGTTGACTTTTGAGACTTTGGAGGCGGGGATTAGACAGTGGCTGCTGTCTCCCCTCCTTTGATTGGTCACTTTCAACAACAAGGAAAAGAGTAATGTTAATGGCTGACATCTCTCCCTGCAGCATCTTAACTAACTTATGCATTGAGTCTATATTTTTTCGTATCAACTGTAAACTACATGGATCATATATGCCACTGCTGTCAACACAAACAGCTTATGTTACATTTTGGTTATGCACAGTCTACTTGTGTTAAGAGCATTGTAGAGGTGGCTGTTTTTTTCTCATGTTTGTAATGAATGAAAATGAAATTACCTTGACATGGAGTGCGCATGTCTAATAGAGATGATGTATGCGGAAGCGTTGTGGTTGTACATGTGATGGTCCGAACAAACTCATGATGTCGGCTCATTCTGTTATGAGAATATTCATTATGTCAGTAAGATTGACATCCACAGACGTTACAGTCTTCTTCTTTATGATTCTGCCGCCAAAAAAGGGGTCAGAGACAGGCCGGAGACTGGGTGTTGAAAGTGTGTTGAAAGTGCGTTAAAAGTGACCAATCAATCAAAGTCTCGAAAGTCAACTTGACGAGCGAGCACGTGTTGAGCAGTCACGAGCACATAGGGAGGGTCGCGGCTCCGTGCTCGTGGAACCACATTTGTGCGTGCGGAGCAGGCCGGTTATAAAATACAATATAATGTTAAAAATTACACCAGCGGTCTCCAACCTTTTTGGCTTGTGATCTCTTACGAAAAAAGCAGTGTCTAGTTGGGCCCCTTGTCACATTTCAGACATCTATGAGTTGTTAGCAGTTCCACCAAATAGTGATGTCCGCTCTAAACTTATCACATGGTTTCATTTTAATAACCGTTGAATGCTCCAGTATTTCACAAAACAAAGCAAAAGTTCTGTCCAAAGTCTAAAAACTGAAAACAGATGTGTATCAGAAGTTCGTTTTTTCTTTTTTCCCTCTCCCTTGCTTTCTTTTCATCTCAGTGTGGTGGAAAATCAACTTACAGAGACTTCAAACTTGTTGGAGACAGTAATCCATCACATTGAACAATACAATAGCTTTGTTTTTTCTGTCAATGCAATGTTATGGTTTTATAGTGATGCAGCTGGAGAAGGGACTGTTTTTTTTTTTAACTATCCCTGTTGGTGCACTTAAGGACACTCTGACCTCTGAAATTTTAGTCAGTTGCTGAAAATGATCCTTTTGATACCGTCAATGCTTGTTTGCTGTTGTCTTCTGGACAGTCCGATGCTTTGTGGCAGACGACTAACTGGCCATTGAAGCATTGTTGAATGAGCCTTCCAGGAGAGTTTTTAAAATGTTCCTGCTTGCAACTGCATTACTATAATATAAAAATGTAACTTTGACACAAAAAAACAAAAACAAAGGAGCTGTTCACTGTGATGGATTGTGCGTATCAAGCAACTTTCAAGTCTTTGCAAGTTGATTTTAATTGCGTCCTGAGATTAAATGAAACCAGTGGCTGCATGAAAGTTCGCAAATCAATTAAAAAAGTTATGGCATGTTTAGGAAAATGGAGTGGTGTGATATAAAATATACATAATTTGTAGTTAGTGGGCTAAAACGAGTATGTAAATGTTGTGGGTGGATCAGTCGGTCTGATTACTTGTATACTGAGTTAACAAGTAATTATATGTTTGTTTTGGGTGTAAAATCTGTAAAAAGGGTACTACTTATAACCAGGTTTTGCTGCAAAGGAGGGTAAATTGAGCCTTGCTGGATTCATGCTTCACTGCAGCTCCCCCCCTTATCCTCCCTCCTCCTTCCTTTTATTCCGTCCATCACTGCCATCTATCTCCTTCTCTATTCCTTCCCTGTGCCCTGCCCTGCCCTCCATCCTCCTCCCTTGACTCGGCTCTCTCACCTAACTTTCCCCGCCCTTCTCTCCTTCCTTCTCTTTTGACCCCTGCTGTATACGTCCATCTCATTCTTTCATTCTGTGTGTCCATCAATCTTGTTGCTTGCCTTCTTTCTCTCCTCTTGTCTCAAACCTTTCATCCTCCTTGCTCCGGTCCTACGTACATCTGCTTCATTCTCCCAGCATTCACTCTGCCCTCATCCTTGAAGTCTATCCTTCCCTTCCAGCCTCTTCCTGTTTTCCACTCCTCCCTCTCTTTTTCTCCTCCAGGTCTCCTCTGAGTTTGACAAGCCACTTCTCTGCTTGCTCTGCCGCTCTCCTCCTTATCTCTTGTTCCCCCTCCTCCCCCTCCTCCACCAATTCATCTCTCCTCGCCACTATTGCTTTCGTTCTTTCCCTCCACTCCCTCCTCAGGTTACAGTGAACAGTTTCACAGCAGAAGAAAACAGGTTTTGGCCATATGAATCTGACCTGTATTCACGCTCATGTAAGATGTGAATTCACATGTTTCATTAACACTTTGAATAGGAAAACTTAAAAGCTTAACATCCAGTGTTTTCTTTTTGTAGTTAAGTAACTTTAAGGTTGTAAAAAGTAAAAAACCATCTTCTACACCGTGCGACAGTACCATACAGTATATCCTGTGTCATATTCAAACCCAAGACTCCTTAATATCCTTAATGTTGTGAGCATCATTTGATAGGGTTAAATTTGTCCTAAAAAGGGGGATTTTCATGTTTATGTGAATGTAGAAATCTTTCAAGTCTCTTTATGTCTTCACCTACTGATACTGAATGAGGCTTCATCACAGTCACACATGTACAGAGCAACACGTACTGCTGTTAACCAACAAATCGGGCCATTTGTCATTGTCTTCCAAAAAAAGTTTTCTGATCTGCCACTTCTAATGCTACTGTTTGGTTAAGTTCAGGGGACTCAAACTTGGTTATGGTTAGTGGTAAAGATTGTGGTCATGCTTAAAAGAGGACAGGAAGACAGGATTTAATCGTGGCATCTGCTGATCATCCATCACCCCTGACCTCTTCTCTATGAGGTGTTGCAGCACTTTAAAAACATCTTGGTACATTCACTTCTTCTTCTGGGCGAGATAATTTATTTCATTCATTATCATCGCCATTATTTGCACCACCACAAAAGGTCACTTGTCAGGAAAAAGTTTTAAACATTTGAACAAACAACCAGTTAAGTTGTTTTCGGGAACAGAGAAAAATACGGTATTGACTCAAAAACCCAAATTTTCTTACTCACAAGCATACTGTGGATGTATACACAATTTACACACAGTCACCTACATGCATTCAAAAAACACACACACAGAGACACTCTCCTTCTTGTTTTCAAAAATCCGGAGAAAATAATTATTATATTATAACCAATTATATGCTCCCCACCAAAGTAAATAATCTTATCAATTTTAATATCTGTGCTAAAAATGTTACCAGTACATTGGAATCTGTTAAATGACGAAACTGGAAATGAGCAGGAAGCTGAGGTTTAAATTAGGGTACTTTTACAAAAATAACGTCTTAGTTGAAACAGTGAGCTGCTGACTGTACAAACAACTTTCTTTATTGGTATTCGACTGCTCTGATGTGATTTACATGGATGCAGCGGCCCCATACTCTCAGGCCCCTTGACGCTGTTTATCACGATGTGCTTAGATTCATTACAGGTGACAGTTTTAGAGCACATCATTGTATCCTCTGTGAGAAGAGAAAACATTGCCTCTTGTTTACTGACAAAGCCGTATCTCACAAACTACATTTATACATTTCATCACTTTTAAAATTCAGAATGATAGTACACTGTATTTAATCAAAGTGAACATTGAAGTAGGACAGCCACTTTTTTTTTTTTATCCGACTGTCTGTGTCTTGAATTGGACACACTTGTACCTGTTTCTAATAATGTTATGCATGGTCACACACACTAGGTGGTCCACATTGTAATGAATTACCATATAATTTAACATAAGCAAACACAACCTTTACAGTATGCTCTGTGTACTATAAATAGATAGACCACATACTGGGCAGAGGTGTTACTCTGTGTGTGTGTGTGTGTGTGTGTGTGTGTGCACACAGACATTTGTCATCCTGTACATGCTTGTTTTGTTTTGTAAAAGCAAGAAAGATTACAAAAGAGTGAAAAATGTCATTGTTGCTTAAGATATGCGGAAAGATAAACAAGCATACAACAAGGACAAACATAAGAACGACTGTAATCTGACAAACAGAAAGCACTGCCAGTGCTCTTCATCAGCTTTCAAAATGTTACAAAAAAGTCATTTTTATGCAAATACTTTGCAGGCATTTCTCTTGTTCTACATGATTAGTGTGGTCTATTTTTGCCACTTGTAAGTTTCCTAGCGTACCACATAGTGTCTTTGGCCACGTGCATGTTGGGGTGGACACCATCCCTTATCTTGAACCTGAACAGCAAAAAACAAGTTTAGAAAGTTGATGGATGGATCTTTTACCTGTTTGGATCTCTGCGCTGTGGACAGACTGTGAAATGGTAAGGAACTGATAGCTGGTGCAGTGAGAGACATAAAGAAAGATTTCTGGTGGCAATGAGCAGCTGGCTTTGCCCTTCAAATGCCAGGAGGGGCCTTGTCTACAATTTCCTTTTGCTTTATATCTGAATGCTCACAGGATTTTTATTTATTACGTTTTGAATATAGGAGGCTTTGGCCATATTGCAAAGCAGAACACCTCGTCTCATCTTCTTGAATTTCTCCTACTTTAATCTTCTCCTTTCACTGTCCCTCTGCTGCCTCATTTGATCACCCATAACTTCTATTTCTAACTCCTCTCCTCTCCTTTCCCTTCCTTTCCTTTCCTTTCCTTTCCTGCAGGGTACAATGAACGCTAAGTTTAAGTGTTTTTTACTCATTGAGACAGAACTAAGTACTTGGACGATTCGATGTGAGTGATTAGGTGATTAGTGTGTGTGTGTATGCGCACGTATACTGTGTGTGTTCCATCAAACTGATTCAGGATGGCAGATAGCAGCTGGCAGGACTGACTGTGATGAACACTCATGCACACACACACACACAGACACACACATTGGGTTGGGTTGCAATGAACAGAATTGGGTTTCAACAAGCAAATACCACTTAACAACACCGTTAGTACAGTACAAATCCATTTGGAGCTGATGTTATGGAGAATATGCTGTAAATAACAGATGCTGTATCAGCTATTAGCCATGACTGTGTAAAAATTCTTCAGCAATGTTCATGATGAAACGCCATCTGTGATACACAGGAAAAAACAGGAATTATCTACTATGTTTAGGTAGTCACAGTACAAGTGTGTCCCATACTGTAGCCTGGGACCCATACAGAGAGCCAAAAACTAATTACAGTATGACACAATGGGTCCCTGGACACAGAAATGTAAAACCTCCCCCCTTCCTACCTACCAGAAAATTACCACAGATAGATATACAGTATGAAAAAGAAATATCAGAGTGGACTTGGTATCGGTAAATCTATGGGGTCACTTCAAACAGGAGGCTGTGGCTTAAGAGCCCAACGACCCCCTAGACCCCTGGGCCTGTGCCCAGTAGGCAGTGGTGGAAGAAGTATTCAAACATTTTACTTAAAGAAGCTCTATGGAACTTTTCATTTTCTGTTGATTTTGGCGGTCCCTGTGGACAAAGGCGGTAGTGTTTCACCTAACATTAGGTTACATGTTTCCCCATGTTCCCCCCGTTCCACTCCCCGCTGCAAGGAGACTACTTCGCCAGGAGGAGAGCGGGTGGCAGCTCTGGAGACAGACCTTCAGTTTCAGCCAAAGCAAACCCTGTTTCTTCTGATATCGCGAAAAAATCCGACCTGGTGGCAGGCATTAAGAATAACTATTAGAAACTAATAGAAATTGCCAGTCTTCTCGCTGTTGGTCTCGTTTGCTTATGTAGGTCATATAGAGGCATCAGTATTAAATTGAGACTGTTTCATAACCACTTAAAAACTCCCTAGAGTACTTTTAAGTAAAAGTAACTACAAATATCACAATTTAAAAATACTCTGTTACACATAAATAACACAATCACTTGAGTAAAAGTATATTAAAAGTATTATGAGCAAAATGTACTTTAAGTATCAAAGTAAAAGTACTCACTATGCAACATGTAAACAACATTTTAATATTGTAGCCGAATATTGTTGGATTAATTTCCAGAAAATGTGCAGAAAATGTTGAGCACAAGTCAACCCACTAAGAAAGTGTTGTGAAAGTTCAACATTATTTAGTCACCAATCAAAGCCTCTGCGTGTAATTAAGATTTCAGAAAAACGTACCTGTGCGCCAACCCTTTCCATCGAGTCATGTCTGAACCGGCTACAAATATTTCCGCTCTCACAAAGGAAAACCATATACAAATAATACAACAAAAACAATGACAACCTTCTGATGTCTAGCTATTGATGCTTACTCCAAATATTTCACTGTGACAAATGCATAAAAGTTTTGTTTGTCCCTCATTTCTGAACAAGCAGGCACTCAACATGGTCATTACCTTCCTTGCATTACAATCGTCATATATTCACTTTTCTTTTTTCCTCTTTTGTTTGTAATGTAGATGAGACTCTGTTGGACTAGAAAGACGATGCTAGACAAACAAATACAGATAAACTCAAAAACATTAAAAATTATATTGTTGATGTATTACACGATGGGAAATGAGAAAATTGATTTTATATTATTACAGGCTTTTACACAGTTTGCACATGCTTAATGCAGTTTGTGTCCTAAGCTGATTAATATATGTAAATGTTATTTTGTATCTCTAAAAGAAGGCTCTATCAATAACTTTAATAAACAACACATTGTTTTTATATTTTAATATTCTTTTGAGAAGTTATTAAGTAGCAATTCAACAGGATATAATTTAGTGTCTGAAAAATTGTTAATGACATTTTTGCTTCATTAAGTGCAATACAGAATGACAAAGTATGGTAGTGAGAGAGGGGGAGAGAGGGAAAGGGGGGGCATGACATGCAAGAGGTCGTGAGTCAGATTCAGACAACTGCAGCCGGTAAAAACAATAGTACTGAAGATTAGTTTCATGCTTTAATTTGGTAAATTTGTTTCTGATTTGGTCACACTAAACACCCACACACAGATGCACACACAAATTTTGTTTTCCACAAGCACTGCTTAATCATGTATATGCATACACGCACACACACGCACACACACACACACACACATGCAGGTTCAAGGTTAAAGAGCCAAATCACATTTCCATGTTGCACCGGTTTCGCTTATGAATGACAACTTGCAGTCATTATTCAAATGACTGGAGCTGAGGTTAGAGATAGAAACAGAGGAGTGAAAATAGGCAGAGCGTGAGAGAAGGTGTGAAGACAGGAAGAATTTAGAGAACAGAGAGGAAGTGTGCAGACACAGACAAGTATCGCTGTCTTTAGTGTGTCGATTTAACCTGTTTACGTCAATAATCTTAAAAGTACATAGGCGTGTGCGTGTGTATTCTCCCCCGATGGAAGCGTTAGGACAGGTGAAGAGACGGAGGCAAAGCCCTTTGCACCTCCTCACCAACAACCTTTGAAATGGGTCTCTGATTTATCTTAAACTCTTTCTTTCACTTCTTTTGCCCTCTGTGCCTCTCTGTCCCTTGAATCCGCTCACTCCCTCTTTCTCTAACTTCAATGGTCTCTTGCCATACCATCTCTCTGTTTCTCCTTCTGTTGGTTGACAACCAGAGGGCAGTTCAGACATTGCAAGAGGTTGATGAAATCTGGTGGTAATTAAATTAGAATTACTGATATCCTTTAAAATATGTATTCCACTGTTTTGCTCAGATTCATTTGCAGTGACAAACTACAGTTTTTCCTAAACCACTTAAAAATACAGTGGAAACCTCTTATAGTGATCACATCTGTCCAGGTCAAATTGATCTCCAAAAACAGATGACTGTCATGCAGATTACCATCAAATTGACATTTGTATATTTATTACATGAATATAAACGGACAGCTTCGCTATTCACCGAATTTTATTGACTGTTTGTACTGACTATTGACACCAAGGGCCCACTCAAGGGGACATTACGTGACCAGGCATTAGCAATCCACTTGACGAGGGCGGCTTCAACCACAGGTGCTTTCCGCGTACGCATTCGTTTCCTGTCTCCATCACTAGCAGCTGACTGTTTCTCGTTGTTTGAGTAGACTACACAAGGTAGCCTGAGGAACACCAAGTTTCGCTGCTGAATCTCGTTGGCTCGTTTTTGGCAGTTTGTCGCAAGCTTCGAGGAGACTATGTTTTTCATTGAGAGAAAATGACTTTCTTTTTCCCGTCATGATTTCAGTGTGCACATCGCACCAGCCTCAGGTAGCCAGCTGGAAGCAGATGGGTTGCCGCGAGGAAAAATTGTGTGTTTTAATTTTTTTTTTCTATATTTTCTATATATTATTTTCTTTCTTGTCATGTACGAAAAGACCCAAAATGAACACTGTAAGCGGACCACTTAATTACTATAAGCGAATTATTTAAACAGCAATTGTATGGGAATGACTCTGTCCCAAGCTTTTTGATCCATATTAGCAGTTGATCACTGTAACCGTGATCACTATAAGTGGTTTCCACAGTATATTGATATCAATACGTTTTTTAAAAGGATAGTGCCACATTTTGGAAAAAAGACTTAATTGTTTTCTTGCAAGAGCTCAATGAGAAGATCGATATCACTCTCATGCCTGTCCGTTAAATATGTAGCAACAGCCAGGAGCGGGTTAGCTTAGCTTTGCGACAGAATGTCACAGCGCCCGGCCAAGAATAGACAGCACATAAGCCCCTATACTGTAACACAACAAATAGTTGTTTATACACTTTCTTATACGGATTTAACAAACTTGATATAACATGTTAATTAGTGAGCTTTGCGCTAAGCTGCCTGCTTGACCATCATGGCTCGGCCACTTGTGAGAACAGAACACTAAATAAAACCTTTGAACTCTGGTTACTGATCATTTTATTCAATCAAAAGTGGTAGAAATGGTATATACTGTCCACATCCCTGAAACAGACTGAAATCAGGCTGCATTTAGGGGAAAAAATGTAATGTAATCAGTCAATGTTTACTGTACCCTTCACATGTAACAGTCTTTCCTTTTCTGTGCATTCACAGATTCCACCCAGCATGTGTTGGAACTGTCAGCTGCATAATATTTGGAGAGCCCCAGTTGGGTTTTACTCTATTTTTAGGCTTTGGTTCTGTTATTTATTTGCTGTATTCTACTTCTGCTGCTACAACAGCCAAAACTAATTTCCTCTAAGGTTACATTAAAGTTTCATCTTATGCGTGGCAATTAAGAACACCATTTGAAATGCATCTAATGCATCATGTGAATTTTTTTTAACACCATTAAGGTGATATACAGTATATGTGCGTGTTGGGGGTGGTGGAGAGAGAGCAACAGAAGGATGGATGTAAGGATGACAGAAAAGGTAAAATATGTAGCAATAAAACACGAAGTGTTTCATTTTTTTTTCTTAGAATGACGTGGGGATGAACTGCTGGCACCGAGCCAGACAATCTCTGCCAGCTCTGTATCTCTATAGCTTCTCAGAGTGCTATAGTCAAGGTCAGAGAAAATGGGTGAACTCCCCCTTTAATACCAGGTACATTAGGGGGAGTTAGAGCTAATACAAGGATGAGAACATCGGTTATCTCTCCTTTTCTCTCTGCTCCTCTTGTCCTCTATCCATTCCTCTGTTCTCATGTTGCTTCCTTTATTCCCATTCTTTTCTCTGTCTGTCTGGCCTTCCACTTTAGTAGCCCTCCAATAACAGACACACACACATACCTTGCTTTCTCTTGCAGGTCTATGGATGACAGGTGTACAGTATGTTCTTCCCTCAGTGTGTGCATGCTAGTGTATGTGTGCATGTGTTTGTGAGGATGCCCAGACAGTTAACAGCAGCAAGCTAAGAATAGTTTTGACTTGTCTGCTCATCTCTCCATCTATCCCTCTTTCTCCACTCTGCTCTACAGTTCAATGTTCTCCCACAGATTTGAATCTTCTGCTCATTTTCACTCTGAAAACACCATGAGTTTGTGAAGGAGCTCAGTTGTGAAGAAGTCAAAGTTTTCCTTTGAAAAGCAACCTACAGGCTGAACGGTATTTGTAATGGCCTTCAAACAATTCAGCTCAGCATCACACGTGAACACATAACGCATGGGAATTGAATGTAACCTTGTGCTTTTGTGTGTATTGCCTTGGGCTATTTGTTAGTGAGCTGTAAAGCTGGGCCTGCTGTCACACATTACAGCATACATCTACTCTCCTCTAATACATGCAGCTACTCTGCAGTGTGTGTGTGTCTGTGTGGGTGCCCCAGTAGATGTTATCAAGGCTTCACACTAAATGAGTGTAGAAAAAATCAGGAGCACAACAAGAAAACTCTCTCCTTCACCTCCACTTACCTTTTCCCCTCTCCAATTTTCTCCTTCTCCCTATTCTTTTCCCTCCCTGTCTCCGTCCATCCTGCAATCTGTCCATCTTTCTCTCCCCCTTCCTCCGTGTCTCCCTCCATCTCTCGGTCTCTCTCTTTAAAAACACACATGACGCTGTGCCAGATTCTGCTCCTTGATCTCGGAGGCTCTTGCGCATTTTTTCTCACGCTTTTCCCCTTTTTATTCCAGCTTGAGAATCACATCTAATAAACACAAGCACGCAGTCTCACACAGAGCAGGCACTAGATACACACACTGACTGCACTGTGTGTACGTGTGTGTGAGTGTGTGTAGATATAAGTGCATGCTTATAGTTCTTTTAATATTCTCTTTTATTCTCTCTCCTCTTCTTTCATGTCAAGAGGCTGTCAGTTTGTGCATCTATAAGTCTGTTTTTATCTTCCTTCCCTGCTCTTCACCACTCCCCCTCTCTTTCTGTTTCGTCTTATACCATCCCCTCTTTCCAATGCCGTTCTGTCTTTGACCGCTTCTTTTTCTCCCTCTATCCCTCTCTCCCTTGCCATGAGTGTATTCTCTCTCTCTATCTATCAACACTCCCACCACGTTGCCCTACTATAGTATACTACAGAAGCCATTTGAAAGGTAAATCCCACCTGTAGGGATAACGAATCGCAGGATTAAAAGAGCAAGCCCAGCATAAAAGAGACTCGCAGTATATCATACTCAATATTTATTGTAATAAAGTAGATTTTTATTGTGTATCATTGTCAGTATTGATTACTATGCATGATCTGACCAAATACACATATCAGGACTGTTTGTTGACTTTTTAGGTGCTTTTTTGGTTGAGAACCTGCCAGTTAGATTGTTATATCTAAAAAAAATAATATAATACAGGTGAATAGAGGTACTGGTGTTTCAAAGATTGAAACAAGAACACACATTTACACTCATTTTGCTCTTGTAAAAAGAAAAGCCAGAAGCAAAAGAATCCGTTCAAACAAATCACAAAAGCACATATTTCCCACTTAACCCTTAGTGACATCTAGCCATGCAAATAGTTTTTGTTTTTTTTACTAAGGATTTGATATAGCTGCTGTCGCCACCCCAATACATCCGGGGTGAATCGAATTTTGTTTGTGGTGCTCAAAATATTGAAAAATGACAAACTCAGCAACAGTGTGCCTGTCCAAAAACAATGTTGTGGTTACTCTGGATTATCCACAGCCCTCACTGTCAACAGTTTTCTGCAGGATTGTCTTATAGTGAAGAAGAAGTCCTTCTTATAAGTGTTGACAGTGTGGTCAAGTCGAGATTATTAATAGCCTGTCCCACAGGGCTTTACAGTCTGTGCAGCATACAACGCCACCTATCCTGATCCAAAACTATTTTTGATCGTGATAATTTTTGCATTTGCATAGGAGGAGTTTTCTTGACAAACGTGACAAATGAAGCTTTATGAATTGAACTGATTGTTTCATATTGCGAAGTTAAAGCTAAAAGAAACACGCCTAAAAGGCTAGAAACACTACCGGCCCTTTGAGGCTGGAATGCCCTTACAAAAACGTACACTAGGGGGATGAAAAGCTAACCTGAATGTGAAAATGAGCTTGTCCATTCTTATACGTGCTACTCAGACTTTGTCTCTATGATGAGGCGGTTTATGTTGTCAGTTTTTAGTACTGCTACTATATTGCTAATGGGACAGGATGCAATGTTTAACCCTGTGATTGGAAATATCCAGAAAGGGCCTGCAGATCCTTCATTAAAACCTAATTAAATCAGCCAATTATCACTCTTTTCACCTGCAGCTTTGCATGTTTAGTTTGGTTACAAAATTAGCTATCTTACTTTTGAAAACAGTGACACTGCACGTATAACACCAAGACTGCTGGCATGAAAGTAAAACACAGGGGCGACTATAGAGGTCAAGTCACTTTCAGATCCTGCCCCTGCCAGTGGTACAAGGTCAGCACTGAGGGCCACTGTAGAAATACAGTGCTGGTTGGCCCCATGGTGGTGTGATAATCGGCCAAAATGTTTAAAAAGAGGCTTGAATTTCAGGCACACTGATGAATGTGTGCATCTCCTGATGTGGAGCTCGCTGGTAATGGAGCATGGAGGAAATAATTAGCTTTCAGCAAGATTCTGACATGTGGAACAAACACCTTGACAATTGCATGGTGGTAGCGGAGGGATGCGCTATACTGAGAGGCATCTACTTGTGATAGGATGTGACAGGAATGAAGCAGAACTGTGTTTTGAGTCAGCTTTCACATATTTTATTTCAGCTAACTCTACAAAGTTTTTATTAGTAACTCAGTGATGTCAGGAATATAAGCAAATAAGAGTTTGATGGTCAAATATTTGTCAAGGTGTATTATTTAAGTCACAAAAGTGTAATACTTCAGGTTTAGCATTTACAATCACTCCCTGATTAGATTCATTTCAAAAGGGTTACAAAATTCAAATGAGGGGTATTTAAATGCAATCACAATCATTTCAAATTCAAAAGCAGCTCTACCGAGACTTTTTAGAGCATCCTTTTGAGTTTATCGTTGACATGCACGGTTTGGTATGTTTTAATTGCACGTTACGGCTCTAATAATAAAAAGAAGATTTGACACTGCTCATAAATGAGATACTTATGCATTAATTATTAGGAATACGAGTTGAGCAGGAATTTTTCTAGTATGGATTGATCAAAGAACCAGGACAATGTAAGTAATGAATTTACACACACAAGCACAGACACACATGAAATGCACAAACACCTACTGGAAATGCACAAGCCTGTGTATTGTACACACACGCAGAGCAGTGTTCGCTGACACTGTAACAGCAGGATGCAGAACTATGCAATTAATCACTTCTCATACACATGTGAACACACACAAACACACAAACACACACACACACACACACACAGACACACACACCTCCTGATGAGCTGTGTGCATTTTAACAACTCTATTGTTACACTTCCACACTTGCATATTCCTCTGAGACTCAGAGAGATGGTTTCAGTCTCACACACACAGATTCTGAGAAACACCCGTAGTGGGTTGCAGAGTTTAAACAGAAAGCATTTTAAGTGCTTGGAGCGTTACAATGCTTAGCACATGGTTCTTGAACAACCCGCCACACTCTGAATCCTTGGGGAGTTACAGAGCATGTGAGTCTCCCTCCAGAAACCAAACTGTGGCTTTGACTCCGGTTTTAAGTGAATTCTTTTCTGTCAGGGTTACATGATTTCTTTGTCAGTCAGTATTTTTGCAAAGACGAGTGACAGGGAACAAACACAGGAGGAAGAGGAGAGAAAAGGTGTCTTTAATATCTCTGGTTGTATTTGACCATTGCAGGCAATGTTGGCAATATTGGACTTAAAGGATAGGTTCACATTTTTAAAGTCTTAAGTCTTAAAAAACAACACTCACATGTCCACACATTCATTGAAATTGCTATTAATCACTGTAATTCTTCCTCCCGTCCATACTGGCCACAAAGAAATCCCTTCTTGAAGCAAAGTCCAGAGTCCCCAGTATGTGTAAAAATGTTCAGCTGAAACTAAACTGAGGTTTCAGCAGTCTAAATTAGACAAATAAAGTGAGCATCTTCCAAAATAACAATGTTTTCAGAATTAAATTTCCTCGTTGTGGTCTAAAAGACAGTGTTTCCTTGCTGAGCCGTGGCAGAGGGACAGTAACACAAAGCAGGAATTTGGTATGATATGATATATATTTGTGTAACTCAGACTACTAAAGCCTTGCTCCCGATGGTCAGACCAGCACCCTGCGTTGTAGCTCGATGCCATCGGTGTGTGAGTGTGTGCATGAATGGGTGAATGAGTGGCAAAAAGCTTGTAAAGCGCTTTGGATAAAAGCGCTATATAATTGCAGTCATTTACCTCATACTGGCTTTGGTTGAACTTTGAATGCCATCACTTACATTGAAATCGCTTTAGGAAGGGATTTCTTCACAGCAAGTATGGACAGGGGGAACTTTTTATAACATGTTATTTTGTAAAAAATAAAAATAAGAAAACATTAAGGAACAGCTTGGATGCAGGCAGTTTTTTTCTTAATGCACTGCAGAGCTATTCAATTGTCAAGCATATATATTGGATTGATTTTAACAACTTTAATGTAATTGATTTGTGCACTGTGCAGCTGTATTATCTAGGAAAATACAAGTATCTGATCGGGACTCGCAGATACTCAATATTAAATTACTCAGATCGGGATCAGGGGCAAAAAAACATCCCTAGTTTCAATGTACTCGTGGGCATGCGAGTACTGTTTTAAAACAAAGCTGACAAAATGAACCTATCCTTTAAAAGATTTTTGCACCAATGTGATGAATATCTTTGATTTTTCATTGGATTGACCATAAATAGACACTCCTTTCTGGTTAATTTTATCTCCTGTACATAGACAATTTCTCCACTACATCTAAGGAAAATTTAATATGTTACCATACATATCAATATCACAAATGGACTGTTGTCAAGTACAATAACATGGTAATCTGTTTTATTTTTGTTTAACTATACCCCTTCTGGAGACCTCTTTCTGTTGGTTTGTATTTTCTGTTTCTCTTTATAAGTTAGGTTTTCTTGATAAAGAAAACTATTGCTCACAAAATCTAATTATACATATACTGATATTGCACTATAAAATTACATCTACCATAATATAGGATATTATTCATATTGCCCAACCTAAATCACATAAAATTTAAAATATACAGCACATTGGTTAAACTGATTTGAATGTCTAAAATGTTACTCTATATATTAGGTTTAGAAATATTCAGCCACAAATGTTGGAAACTAAACTTTACTAAACATCTTTTAGTTATCTGAACTCACTAAAACTTCATAAAAAATACACATTATGGACTTCTACAGTTAGGCCCAAATACTTAAATATAATAAATTAGGGGTAAGTGTAGGCGGCTCTTTTCCATACATTTCAGCAATATTATCTGATAAACAGTGGATGCACACTATCAAGGGAAAACAATAACAGAGATAAATATTGAGATTAATGGATAAAAATAAGACAAATGGCCATCGAAAAAGTCCAGGTCCACACTTCACACTTGTTTTCCACTCATTTCCACATTCATTTTTCAACACGAGCTCCCATGTGTATGACCCGGGGATCCAGTCAACTTATAGAGGAACACTGGTTAAATTTCCAGAGTACATTTATTCAGAAAAATGTAATGTTATGAATCATTTTATTTGGACATTACTATGTTAGCATACAACAAGACACATGCTCACACACTCTCTTCCTCCACTCTCTCCTTCTCTGTTTCAGACACTACACACACTGTCTCTCTCTCTCCTACATACACACACAGAAATAAATACAGAATAGAGTCTTTATATTTGAGCTGCAGCAGTCTGTCAAGTCACATAAAAGACTTTGATTTTGTAAGCGCACACACTCACAATTTTCTGTCTGTGACATAATGGCAGAAAATAACCAACACTAGCAGAAAATCTATCAAAAAAAACTTTGCTTCACCCTCTTCTGCCTCCCTCTGTCTCTATAATTGTGTCTCTATTGTCTGTTCTCCCTCTCTCTCTGCCTTGCTATCTGTCCGTTCCTTATTCCTTGTCATTCTCTTCATCCATCTGTCTCTGCCACCCTCTTCCTCCTCACCCTGTCCCAGAGTGTTGAGTCACTCCTTAGGGGTGAGGCAGTGAGTGCAGAACAATCCCTCTGTCTCTGGCCTATCAGCCGTCCTTTGATAGAGCTGCGGTTATTGATTAAAATGTCTGAGAGCTCGGCCTTCTGGGGCCCGGAAGCTTTATTCAACCCTCTCCGTTTGCTCTTCACACTCACTCTTCCTCTCCATCTCTCTCTCCGAGCCGTTCTCTTTGCCTAACCCCCCTCATTGCCTTTGACTTCCTCCACCCCCATTTTCTCTTTCTCTCTCTTTCTCTCATTTGCTTAAGGCAACACTGCAGCCAAACCCGGACCGCAGCCTGGCGAGTAATAAATGTTGCCATTCCCTCTCTCTGTCTGTCACTGAACGTGTGTGTGTCTGTGTGTGTGTGTCTGTCAGGATGCATACGTGTCGTTGTCTTTTAAATTTACTTATCATTAAATCATATCACAGGACTGTTTACTGTTAAATATTAATCCCCCAAATTACAACGTCAAGACTAGCTGCTTGTTTGACTACTGGATCACGTAGCTGTACTGTTGACTATAGTGTATTTTCTTGATCAGCTCTGTGAATGTTCATAGTCCTCAGGTCACTCCTGACTAAGAGTCACAACAAGGAAAGTAAAAAATGATTGCATTGGGTGCATGCTGTACCTGTATAAGTGGTTGAATTAGAGATAATTGTCATTGTTATACCATTTATTATATTAAAGCAGCTGTAATTTATCTTTAAATCGAGATTATTTAATCATTTTGGCCAGATATACAGTATACGATACAATCTGTTACCAGTTTATTAAGTACATCTAAATAAAACTAATGCAGTCTATTACAAATAGCAGACTTAACTTTTATGAAGATTGAGATGGTCAGTTTTTGTTGACGATTATACTCATATATATATAATCATGTCATCTTGGATGCTATAGTTTTGTGTTGCTGTGTTGAACTGCACTGTGTTATACTGAAAGGTCTAGACTCTCAGTATGTGGCGATACAATTCAACAGCACTACAAAGTACAGCCTTGAAATGACCATAAAGTTCAATCAACTCCTCTCTCAAACAGTTCCAAGAAAACTGAACATTATAACCCTCATAAAGTTAGAATTTATTGCAGGGCTGTTGTATTAGACTGCAGTAGTTTTACCTCGGTGTGGAGATGTCTCGAGCCGATCCCAAAGATGGGTCTTGGGGTCAATCCGGGCATACAAAATAAAGCTGATCAAAATTCGATCCCTTGTTTACTGTATTCTAGCAGGCTGGGGTGGACAAAACACAGTAGTGTAGTAGTGTTATTCTTCTCTACGATAGCCAGCATTTCACTGCATATGTGAGCAAAAATTGTGCGTGAATGTGAAAAATTATTTGGGTGCACCAGTGCGAGTGACTGAATTCTTCAAAATGCACAGATTTGCAAAGCTCTGACTCAAACTCTCTCAATGGCAAGGAGTGACAGTGTGCGAAACATTCAGCTAGCCGCTTCTCATTTTTAGCTAGCTTTGTGCCAGATACATATTTAATCAACAAAAACTTGATCTGGACATCCCTACCCAGGTGTACCAAACAAACTGGCAATTGAGTGTTGAAGGTTAATTAATAACAGAACTACCACTATATTGTATATTACCAAACAATAGCTAAATAGTGACACATGTGGTGAGGAACACAGACAGATTGTGTTGATATACTTCCATTATAAGCACTTGTCTTTATAGTACGCCTTTCAGTGATGAACTTCAAGACATAGTACGATAGCTGGATAAAAAGATAGAATGAATCCCTCGCTTGTCTTCTAGTTCAGATTTTCTCTTCCTTCATTAGCTAAATGCTACCTCTTGAAGCAAATACCTAACAAGACAGGCAGATACCAAATGATCTTCTATACAGTGAGAGACAAGTTAATAAATTCAGACGCATATAAGTGAGCTAAGCTGTCAAATATATTATGTTACCAGGCAATGGGTTGAGGCACCTAGTAATTGAGGTGCACTGCGTTATATCTAAGCTGCTAGTTAATGGGTTGAGACACATAGTAAAGTGCTGGCTAAATGCCTACTATTTCCCCCATGTTGAAAAAAGACATTAGGGAAAATGACTGCCGCTCTGTTAAAAGAGGATGCAACGCAGCAATTACCTGCAGAATGGACAAACGCGCTAACAGCGGTGGACAAACACGCATGTATGCAGACACACAAACACAACAAAATCTTGTATTTAGCAGAAAACAGTAGAACAATGTTGAACAAAAGGAGGGGTCTCTCAGGTTTTCCCTCGCCACATGCAGATTTAGCAGCCATGAGAGCTATTTCAGTAATCTCTCCCAAACTATAGGGACGATAGGATTTCTGCCCATAGAGTATGTTGATGGATTTGTTTAAGAACTGTTAGAAATGCCAGTATAATATATCCAGTAGTATCTTTTCAGCCGCTGCCTGATATATTTCTGGGCTGGAAAAGAAATGTCCTCAGTCAATGAAAGCTGAGGTTGAGCTTTTTATTTTGTTTTGTTTTGTTTAGAGTTCTTGATTCTGCGGTTAGTCATGTTTCTGACAAAGTCACTAATATACTCTCTGTCTGTCTCTTGTACTCTCTTTTCTTTCTCGGGTTGTCTGTTTGTGTCTTGCTCTCTGTTTTGTATGTTTTTTTTGTTTTTTTGGGGTCATTGATTTGTGGGTTGTTATGATTCTGACCAAGTCACCACAACACTGAAAGACAGCTAAATTTGTTTCTCCTTCTTTGTCTTTTACACGCCCCCGCTCACCATGCACACAGACACACACACACACATACAAACACAGAATCTTAAAACATCCCTCCACTCCTCTTTAATAGTCTTGTTGCTCCTCAATCCTGCGCCTATGTTTGTTGCTTAGTAGCTAACAATTAGCTCATCACGAGGTGATGCGACAGAGGAAGATGCAAGCAAACCCAGATATGCTGATATGTCTTAGAAAACACTTTTTTATAATATAGGGAAAAAAAGTCAAAATCATCAGAAGACAGCACTCGAAAAACAAAAGACAACAAAGCTGCTGAATCAGGACACCACACAACTGCAACCAAGTGTACAGTACGTCTGTAGAAGCTTTTGCATTTAAAGAGCACAGTGGCGACTAACTGCACACGGCCAGCATCCGCGAGTATTACTTCCTGGCATTAAAAATCGTATTGGGTACAGGAACAAATTAGTTTTTATATCAGTTCAGTCTCCTCTCGGGTCTCTCAATCTTCCACTGCGGGGAAAGAGCTGGTAGTCAGAGCGGAGACTGAGTGTGTTGTCTCACAGACTATTTTCTGGCCTGCCTAATGTCCTACTCATAAAAGCCCTGGATGGATGAGTTTAACTTGACACTCATGACCCCCTGAGCTGTTGGCAAAATGCTAATGATTTGTGATTGAAGTTGCACATTCACGAAGGACTGGATCTGCATTTGTACAATGCCTTATGCATGAAGGATCCTCGAGCGAAGATGGCTGCTTGTGTACTTCTTTACATAACCTAACCAAGCCTGTAATGAAGAGTTATTTCTGACTTTCTAAAGGTGTTTTCTTTCTATTCCAGATACAGTCAACAAAGGCTTTACATTTGAAAATCTATCGGCGGATAAATAACATGCACGTAAAATGCGTACCAGCAGGCTTTGCTTACCATTGGCCAAGTTTGGTTAAATCGAGCTCTCCCAGTTTATTATATGGGGAGGTGAAATCAGTCGTATTACTCGTCTCTCCCTTTGTCTTAATAATGGGTGGATGGAGAGCTGAACTGAATGGCACAAAAGTAGCCACTGCGCTTACAAGTGATGATAAGAAAAGAGAATACAGTACTGGATTGTCTTTGAAGTTGCAAAACAAATCTTCATGCGTAACAAACTTTGTCATTTGCTGCTGTGCTGTATCATAAATGACTGCAAATGTTTTAACGTCTTCTCTAAACTGCTAATTGTACCAACATCCTTTGTTCCTGCAGCACTGAGCTGAATTATTCCAGACCTGTTTAAAGCTTGGGTAGGTAATGTCTTTTAGAAGCATTTTTTGTTATATTTGTTGAAATTCTCTTAATATCCAGACAGCAATCAATAAATCAAATGCTCTGACAAATAAAAGAAATAAATCCGGTGTCTGTGGCTGTTGTAGGACTGTAATAAGCCCTTCCAATCATTTCATTCGGACCGAATGAGATGATCGGACGGGCTACCTGCCTGTCTACCTACACACCTGCCCACCTGCACGCACTCTGACCCTGCACTCACTGCGCATGCCCAGAGTCTTCCACACAGCTAGGCAGCTAAAGCTAGCGAACTAGTCGCACAAGAATGGCAGAGAAAGAAAAGAAAGACAGAAGTAGAAAAGGCTGCGACTAAAAAGAGGTTGGATAAAACGGGAGGTCAAACCAGAGTCAACATCGGTCTGGATTTTCAACAATGGCGAGAACTGAGGGAGTTGAAGGGCTGAAAAGTGACGCTGTGAGTACTAACAACAGCCATGTTGGTTGTTTACGTTCATTATGATAATATTTGGTGTTTTCAAACATGTGAATGAGGCATGAGGTAGTTGGACACGGTTAGCGACAACAACGATGCGCTGCGCTCCCCACCCCCACCGCTCTCTCGAAGACTCGTCCTCCAGCAGTGCGCGTTCGTGTGTTCTGAGGGGAGTGGCTTTGGGGGGAGACCTGAAGGGGGGGCAGTTGGATACTTTCAAAATCTAGCTTACTCTTGCTGGTTTCTCCAACACTGCCTACCCTAGCTTTAAGTGAGTCAGAGGTATATAAAAAAAAAAAAGGCTTTTGATCACCTTGTCCTTGGACCAAACAGCACCTCTTCAGACATTTTGTCATTCAGGATGAGGTTTACAACTCACCAAAGCATGCATGTCTCTATTTCTAGTTAGACCAAAGATGTGCTACACAAACCACGCTACACAAAAAGAATAAGACTACCATAGGACTCTGGTAGTAACATTTTATTCCATTATCACTGCGCTGCTTGGTTTATTTTTTCAATGATTTAACGAATAAAAGAGATTTTCATTCCCAAAATGGTTGACAGAGTCCCTGTTACAAAGCCAAACATGCCAGCTAAATGTGGCGGTTATGTAAGACCAACATGTAAAAGGTTTGTTCAACCATAATGTTTGCCAACAGTGACTGATCTCTACTTTGAGTTGTGATGCATTATGACAGCTGCAAAAAGGATTTCAGTCAAAATCTTGCACTAACATGTCAAGAAATATGCATCTGTATATATGAAATGTAAGTTGAATTATGGAGTAGGGCATCAAAACTGTGCCAGTCACTGGTACAGTCATGAGGCGAGACACACTCCACATACTGTACGTGTCAAATGCCACGCTCTTCCAGGTCAGAGCCCACGGCACGACTGAGCGTCCTGTTTTTAATTGACTACAGTTCAGATAGTTGTGATAGTTGTCAGAAAGTTGGGACAGAATCAGGCAGCAAAGAGCAATGCACATGAACACAATGTATTTAAATCTATGTCATAACTGTATTAGCCCTATTGTCTGCCCAAGCACTCAGCTCTGCCTCAACAAGCAATATCACAATACATAATTTAGCATTCACTAGAGAGGAAAGGAAAGGCCAGGAGAGGAGGGGAGAGGAGAGAAGAGGAGGGGAGAGGAGAGAAGAGGAGAGGAGAGGAGAGGAGCATGAAATCAGATGGCTAATCTTACGATGTGAGGATTCACCAGAAGTAGGGTAGCAACATGACACTCTTGCCAACTGTATAAGCGTCACTTTACATCCAAGTGAGCTTTTTATCGTGGTGCTGCAGTGGCCATATTGTGGAAAAACATTCTGGACACTGTCACAGTCACCTTTCATGATGGGATAACTGTCCTCTTGTAAAAAAAATGTTAACAGGAAAATTTAATCCATTTTCCTGTTTAAAATTGTGATCAGTAAAGTAATCCACTCAATTAAGCCCAATAATGTAATCTCTCAGATTGAATTACCTCCACAATCAATTTACTCCACTATATTAGGAGCAAAAATTTGAGCTAACATAAATTTGAATTATCATCATCATCCAAAGTGGCAGAGCTCTCCCTCCCGGGTGTAAAATATCATCCTGTGTGCTGCCACAGCTACATTTCATTTACAAACAGAGAGAAAAGGCAATGTTGATGTTGTACTTTTCAAAGCTGCACTTGGTTTCTCAAAAGAGTTGCTTTGAGGCCATCATATGTTGATATGCATATTAATCAAGTCAGCACACATTCAGTGAGATCTTCTTAGATACACCAGAAAAGTAGCTTGATTTGTTGCTTGTCACTTTTCAGAATTAATGTCACTGGGTGAATGTGCGTAGAGTCAGTAAATCACTGACAAGGATGACGAGTTGGCTGTAGATAAGAAAAGAGAGGAGAAAAGAAAAGAAGGGAGGAGATCACAAAAATATATGACCTTGTCTCTTGCGGACAACACAAGACGGATAGTATCTCCCTATTGAATGCCCGCTGTTTAATATCCAAGGTATCTGGTATTACTATGTTAATGCTATCAATTACAAACCAGGAGATGCACCCTTAATCTTAGAGATATGGAGCAGTGCATTTGTGAAACCATTACTGATGCTGTCATGCGTGGGCCCAGGAGATGTAGGCTGGCAAGATAACCATGACAGAACATGTCAGCTGCATAACTATCACACCACGTCTACATATAGCATCCGGCATGGCAACTACTATGTAGCTGCTTCCTGTAAGAGCGAGGTCCTTAGAAGAGCCATCACTTCACAGCAGGTGAAACTGTTTAAACTGAGTTAAAGATGTGGTGGAGAGAAAGACAGGGGTCACAACTTGTTATGTCATCAGTACTGTGGTATGGATATAATAGACTCCTGTTGAACTTCAGCCTTGTAGTTCCACCTTATGAGAAGAGGTGAAAATGAAAAGTTTCACTCCGCTGTGACTGTTTAAGCCCACAGAGGAGCTGCAGCAGAAAGGTCAAGGCCTTTAAACACAATGCTCGTCTAACAGCATCTGAAACCTCCTTTCTGACATTGAAATTTGGGGGGCTGCATCTGAAAATATATATAAATGTTTGCTACTTTCCAAAATAGACAATCCCACAATCCTACTCAACACTTTACACAGCGATTGGCCAGGTTGCAAAAGTAACACAGGGTTTGAACTTCTCTCTCTCAAAGTCTCTTTTTTCCATTCTTCACACAACTTCTTCTGTCACTTTGGGGTATACAACTGAGTGCAACACCATGCCTCTGAGGAGAGACTGTCCAAAAGTATCTGCCCTTATCCCCATTTTCTTTTTTACAATTCATTGCGTTGATAGTACAAAGACATGCAAAAGACAGAATTGGGGAGGCAGTGACCAGGGAGGCAGCATGATTCAGCCAAGAGGAGATTATGATGGCAGGCTTTTTGCCCTGCCTTCAACGTGTGGCCATTTGGACCAAGTATAAACACTTTTGTCTTTAGACGAGTTTGGAAGACACGAGCATACTGAACCTTTTAGTTTTTATAAAACTAAAGCTATCAGATAGTTTGTCCTATGCACAGTCATAACTGATGATAAGCAACATGTTGATAAAGCCCAGGTTGGAGAATGGTGATGCTATCCTTTGAGCAAAAGACATGAGAAGACTCACATCAGCAAAGAGTTACCACTATGGCTATAGTGCTGATTGGCTGGTATTCACTGGATATAACCGCTCCAGGATTAACAGCTGGATGGTAAGTGTATGCAGAATGTCAATCACTCCTTCAAGTCATTTGTTGAAGAAAAACAAGTGAGAGTGTAACATTGTATAGTGTAGCAGTGTGTATACGCTTCTTGTTCTGTATTCCTTTATATCCTTCCAGTAGCTGTGAGTCATTACAGCAAAACACTGCCAGCACACATAGAGACAGACTGCATGAGAAAATGTTTAGGTAACTTATTATTTAAGTAATACCTTACCATAACCAACTACAGTACATTTGAAATGCTGTTGAGCAAGACACTCGACTGGTTAGCTCTTGTTTGTGCATAACAATATAAAGGTAAGGCAGAGGTTTGCTGAAAAAGAGTCTGCATCCACGATCAATCTTCTCTAGCAAGACAAACACATTACAAAGGAGTGGGCTTATTGTTACAACCTGCAACAACACCAAAACAGGAAACCAACTATCTCCACTGCTGTCACTGAGGAAACATTGCAACGGAAACTCTGATATGTTGAAATATTCACCAACGCTCACCATCCAATATGCTTAATAGATACGATCAAGATCAATGGCAGTCTATGTTCCCAGCATATGTTCCCTGGTGGGTGTGTAATTGATTTGATTCATGCACCAGTGGTCATTTCTTGATTATGTCATTGTTGTTATGGATACAGTGATTTTACAGCTCACGAGTGATATCATATCTAGTGGTGCGTGTGTTTTCATGTCACTGGTGTTTGGATTAACTGAACGCTAATCATCATGGAGAAGACACATGCTATATTGGCAATAACAGAGGTCACTCTCAATTATATCATTGCTGCTCAGAAGAGATTAAAGAGAAAGGACTGGGAGGAAGAGAAAATACTCGACATGAACGTTGACAGTTGTATTCTGAATAATAGTGCAGCTGACCAGAGGTCTTCGACTCCTGTCATGTTGCAATATCTTGGTGGAGTGGACGAAAGAGGAGGAAATAAGATGTGGATGACAAGACCGGAGTCAACAGTTCTGTTCTGCAGGCCTTGCAGTATGCAGACTCTCGGACTTCTGCCACCACTGCTGTGATTTGCTTTGCTTTGCATATATCATAAAGTCTGCTCATAAACTATTAATAATGTGGCACTGGCAGACATGTATGATATGTGGACAGACCTGTCACCTTGACCCAGACATGACATCAAAACATGGTTTGATTTACAGCCTCATAGATAATGAATGTCAAAAGATGAAAGAGCTGACTGGGAAGATCTCTGCCATGAATTTTCAAATATATAGTTTGAGCAAAACCATAACAACAATGTTGTTTTCATGTAAAATGATGCCTTTAACTATTAGCCATGATTTGGTGGGTCCCCACGGAAACATTTATGCAAAAATTACAATGAAAAAATAAATAAATAAAAACCAGCTGTGAGGCAGGTTTAGTCTTGTTTCACTTTAGTTCACATTCAGTGTACATTAAGTATAGTGAGCAAGGATGCAAATATTAAGAGGAAACACAAAGACAGTCTCCTGAGATGTGACATTTAAGAAGGAGAGCTGTGTCAACGGCTGTATTCATCTTCTATTTTATGGTAAAATTTATCACCACATCTATAAAATGCCAAATTCAATGTAATTATTGTACTGAGAAAAGGCCATACAATGTCTAGTAATACTTTGTTATATCCTTTCCTATTGTGAGGAGGAGGCAGTAACACAGTGGGTGGAGTACAGTATGTGAGCTGGTCATTGTTGGCCACTTACAGAACGTTTTGATTGTGATTCTTCCATTTCTGTGGTGCTATTTGGTCTCTGGGTCATTTTTGCATTAACTTTGATAAGTTTAGGTTTATGATTAGGGACAGCAGAGCTAAGAAAAGAGAAGAAATGACATGCAACACAGGTTCCAGGCCACCAACATACACTTTGCTGACTTTGTAAAGTGCATTTTTTTCAAATACACTGGAAGCCCTTGGCAATGATAAATTAGCTCAAACAGGCTAATACATATGTTGATTGCAGGAAAATAAGTTACAGCAGCTTTTTGAAGGATAACCAGTAAACGTTTTCACCTTTGCACTAGGAATTCAATCAAGTAAAAGTGTTTCAGATATCATATACAAGCAAATTATTATTACAATGGCTTGTACTCTGACTCATCTTCCTTGAAGCTAATTACAGGATTGCACCATGCAGACAATATTTTACTATACCATGTAATTCACAACAAATTAAAAATGTATAATTTTTAATTGGCCACCAACATGACTAATCACAGTCATCATAAACAGTGATTACTAATAGTATCCAATACGGCGCACCATAACTTTTTATGCAGTTTTTCATTAAAGCAAGACTGCAGATGACACATTTTGCATGACATTCTAGATATGATGTGTTAATCAATGATTTCCACATTCAACCATAAATAATACTCTGATTAACATATCAGTCATGTTGACAGAGCAGACTGTGAAAATAGAAAATAGCCTGCTGAGCCGGGGTTTGCAGATTGATTCCCTTGTGAGGCACTGGGGCTTACTGTATGTAACTTATGCACAAATCAACCTGTGTTGTACGCAAGTAAGATATATGCTATCTTTGCTGTTTCCATTTATTTCATAGAATTATTACTTTCACTCATCTTTTTCAAATATGGAAAAGCAGAGCAGAGTTGACAGAGATCTGTAAGCTTTCAACATCAGAACCAAAAACAGCTTTTCACCAGCACAAAAAATGTACCTGAATTTTCCTTGGTGTCTGAAGAATGGTGGTGACTCAATATGCAGGGGGAATTTTATATCTTAAAAAAATACTTGTTGGTTTGGTAATGTTCAATATGAAAATAGGACTGATTGGAGGGAGCCCTGCCTCAGCAAAATGGTGGCAGTTATTGGAAAATGTTATCTATTTGTCTTCAATTTCACAGATTCAACAGGTGGTAAGTTTAAAAGGAGCAAAAAGGAGTTTTGTCGTCACTGTGAGGTTGCCAAGCAACCAGTGGTGACTCCAGGAAGTCACTACACCTGGCTGCTGTATGACAAGTAATAGCTGCAGAACGTAACTCCCTGTAAAACCACAACTTGTCATTAAAACATTTCTGTTTATGTATGGGTTATACAACCAAGATACAACATGTTAATTAGTGAGCTTTGGAGGTGATAGATTTTTGAACTTAAGGGACAGCCAGGCTTCAAGTCTTTATGCAAAGCTAAGCTACGCTAAACACTCCCTTGCTGTACCTCCATATGAAGCATATAGACATAAGAGTGGTATCAATCTTTTAATCTAACTCTGGGCAAGAAAGCGAATATTATCATTTCCCAAAATGTAAAAGCTAGTTTTGACTTGGCATGTGACTCATATGGTGAAATGGCACATCCCACCATTTTTTTTAAAATGTATTTCCTTTTTAATCTAACTATCTTAACTCTTACTGAAAAATAAAGAGTCAAGTTATGGGTCAAGTTACTCTGTTTCACAAAGGTTATTATTACGATTATTCATTACATTACAAAATATAAACATGATGGACATGATTACAGTTTCCTTCATTACAGAATATGTTAACATTAATCATGCACGCCCCAAAGCTGAACACCGCTATGGCTGATACATAATGGCAGTATGACGGGCTATATGCTGCAGCAACAACACACTAAAAAAAGTTGTTAAGCAAGGCTCATGCAGTGGGCAGTGTTGTTATGTTGTTAGCCAGCTGCTCCTGGTGGGCTCCCACTTGAAAAACTTCAATAATAAACATGTATTTCTAAGGTGTGTGAGGTATTCCACTGAGGTTAGGATGGGAGGGCAACAAATTGGTTCAGAAGGGAGCTTTAATATTATATTATATTATTCTAATATATTACTGAAGCTGTTAATAGAGTAATTTATACTTTATTTTTGTGGCTCACAGGGTCCACAAAATAATATTACGTTTAACTAAATTAAAGTTTCGATGTATCATTATATTACCTTATAATATGTGAAACGGTAGCAATATATAAATCACAAACTTATAAATAAGGTAATCGGATACCACAGATTAGGAAATATAAATTACAGCTTCAACATCACATTATATTACATTATATTATGACATAATTATATGGTAACATAATATACATGGTAATCTAATGAGTGATATACTTTATACATATAAATTAGGTAATTAAGCGATACTGCAGAGAGGTTGTTAGTGGATGAATAGAGCACCACAAAGGCAGGCTGGTTGGCTGGCCGAGTCACCATTGACTGCTCATCTACAAGCAATTATCCTTTTCCAATTTTCTGACCATAATTCTCAGGTAAAAGATCTATCCTCTAATTAGTCGCCGCTTCCAGTCAAAGGCACGTTATTGCCGACAGCAGACAGAAACAGGGACAATGCGGATCGATCAGACGGACGGACAGACAACTGCCAGCTGACTTATCCAATATGTTAAAAGAAAATTCCTCCAAAGCCACCTTATTAAGGCTTCAGACAGAGAAAAGATTCAGACAGAGAACCGTCCGACCCTTTCATGCAAGCAGAAAGTAGACAAAACAAAACGGTTAGCTGAAAGGAAGTGAGAGGATGAGAGGGGAGTGGTCGGAGCAGGAGACAGAATGAGATGAAAAAGGTAAATAGGCAGGAGAGGGAGGGAGTAGTTGGGGACGAGATTGAGAAATAGAAATCACACTTCAGGACAGAGAGAGAGAGCGAGAGGAAGGAGGAGATAACAGCTAAAAAGGATGAGGCAGTGAGAGAAAGATCCAGAGAGAGGAGAGGAGCAGGGGAGAACATTATATCAGATCTGAGTGGAGGAAGTCATTTAGTTAAATTTAGCCATCATTTAGAAAGCTCTTCATGCCCCCTAAACAGCTCCACACCAGCAGGGTACTGGATGCCACAAAATGCCTGCTAAAATCAAAATTAGGAGAGGAGGGGAGAGAAGAAAAGAGGAAGAGTGGAGAGCAGAGGAGAGGAGAGGAGAGGAGAGGAGCAGGCTTGCTATGTGACACCTCTCTCTGTTCTCTGTCTTAGTCAGTGCAGTGACGTCAGCTTTTTAACAACATTGGTGTCAAATCTGGCCTCCCTCCTGTTTCTAGCGCCAGGAAGACAGCCTGAAAGAGATTATTAGACAGTAAATGTGGATTTTTCATGTATATTTATGAGACACTTATCCTTTTTGATCACTGTAGTGCAACCCACAGAGGGTGGACACAATATGAAGAACACCTGTGCAATTTAATGCCACCTTTATGGGACTTAAAACGTTCCATTCCTCCTCTAAATACCATTTTGTCCTGCATGCTCGCCACTTTGCACTCCCACTTACAGAAGGAAATGGCTAGATCAGAGCAACAAACTGGAAATGATGGCACTGCTTTTTAAACAGCAACTTACAGTGAATACGAGTAAGGACTTGAGGGTCAAAGTGGGAAACTGGTATAACTCCATATCACTGAGAGCCTGGCAATGACATTTGCACAGTGGCATTTCCTCAGTGTTCCTCACTCATTTGTGCAGGAAAAAGAAGGAAAGTGTGGATACAACAGAATGTCATAAATGAAAAGAATCAAACTAATACCGGCTCTACAGATATCTAAAGAGGCATGTGTCTCCACACGGTGCCATTTTATCAAAAAACAACACAAACATAACCACCACAGGAAGTACATTAACTTTTCAATCATTCAGTCTTTACTGCATATGGAGGTGCATCAGGTTCATAATTAAATATTAATTAGGCTCTTGATGCACAGCATTAAGTACAGTAAAGCCTAATGTGCAAGAGCAATGGAAAACAGCATTAGATTTTCCATCTAGATGCTGTTTTCTAACCTAACTCTTCTTCTTGACTGGCAAACAGGAACTATACAGTATGTCTATTTCCAGTCTAAGCTTGTTTGTGTGTTGTTGTGCCCAGTCACATTTTGTGTACATCATACCCCTGGCACTTCTGCCTGCCTTGTTCTGTACAAAACTCCACTCTACCTCTAGATTTTTACACACATTTTTAAATGATAACTAAATAAAACCAAAAACTCAACATAACATAACTCAACTGCAAGTAATCACAGAATAAATTAGAAGTGAGGGAAAGATTGTGGCTTCATGTAATGTCGTGAGTCAAGTAACTTTTTACTTTTTTCAATATTTAACATGGATGCTGATCTTTACCTTAACAAAGTGCTCTGAGTGCTTGAATATGCAGAAAAATGTTTTTCATGCTTTAGTTGATACAAGCAGATAGATACTGTAGGGAAAACAAAGGAAATATGTTGCCATATATTTTGCAAATACGTTCTGTATGAACATTTTGACTTGGCAGATACATTCATTAAAGGTATAACCCGTAGGATTTTCAAATGTATAGACTCATACAAAAATAATCCCTCTCAATCATCACTTATGACCCACTAGAAGTGTGTGGTGGTGTCTGCCCTCTGCCTGTAATTTCTTATTTTGCTGTGCTCGGGACGTTTCTGGGCATCAACCTTTGGGCAGTGGAGTGTAGCCCCCAGCCAATAACAGCGCAGAGGGTGTGAGGTGTGGGACTCTCTAAAAACGTAGCGACCAGTTGCTAGATTGTAAGCAAGTGGGACCACCAGAAGCTTGTGCACTTTGAGCCGGGGAGGAGGGGGCAACTTTGAATGTTGAACAGCAACCAACAAATCCTACTTGTTATACCTTCAACAATGTTTCCTCACTATGCTGATAAGAAATGTAATTCAGGTCGCAACATCATATTGGCCCAAATATAAGAAAATATTTTTTTTCAGGAGATTATGTTTGAAAACGCGGAGGTTTGAGGAGGAGACAATTACGTGTTCACAAAATCTGACCTTTTTGAATGGAGAGAATACTGATGTAACACTGGCTCCTAAAGAGACTGTTGCATTATGGGTTGTTCACAGGTTGTTTGTAGCCTTAATGTTGCTAGGCTAGTGCATTACTCCAAGTCCGTTTACAGTGAGTTTTTTAGAGTTAGTCAGCACTAAAAGTCGAGTCAAGTCAGTTTTATTTAGATAGGTCAATATTACAAATCATTAATTTGCCTCAAGGGGCTTTACAATCCTTCAGCATACGACGCCCTCTGTCCTCAGACAAAAAGTCTTGTTATCTCAGTTTAACCGGAGGGAGCGTCTGACAGCTCATGGAACATGTTTGGCTGCCACACGGGATATAAATTCCTGATGAATGAAAACGAGTCAAAAGCGCCTCCCGATGCGGAAACGGACCTTCACGCCTTCATTAGAGATGAAAACTCCACGCTTGGCTTTGATCCCTCGCATGGATTTTCATATTAGATTTGATTGTTATTATTAAGCTGTGTGTATTGATATCTTATAATCTTCCTTATTTAAAGTCTTGATATGCCATCCTGTTCCTGTATGGGTGCATCTTGGGTACATAACTGTGCGGTAAGCTGCTTTGGCACTAGCAGTATGCAGTGCCATACTGCTGCAGCTAAAGCTAAGTCTTAGAGAGATAATGGCTTATTGTCTGCTTCCCCTCAACCATCAACAGATTAGAGGCATGTAGACACGCAGGCTCTCCCTCTCCCTTTCTCTTTATTTCTCTCGTTCTCCTCCCGTTTTTTTTTCTTCTCGCCTCTCTCCCTCCACTCCTCTTATCTCATTTTTCTTCTCTATAAGCCGACTCACTCTCTTCCTCCTCTCACACCCACCCCACACCCCATATCATTTTTAAACATGTTCTCTCTATTTTCAGACATCATCTTCTTTCTCTTCACTGCCAGAAACAAGAAAACTGCAGCGTCAGCCCAGCCCCCCCCCCCNNCCCCCACTTCCACCACCACACACTCACCCCACCTTACTGTTTCTCTCTTTCTGTGGTACCGACCAGAAAGCTGTTTATAATACCAACAGTGGCTGATGTGGCCATCTGACATTTAGACAGATGATCTACGGAAGCGGCCGAGGAAATAGAGAGGGGGAAATGAGAGTAGAAAGGCATAAAGAGCGAAACAGCAGACAAAAACAAGAAAGAGGGGGCAAAGATAGCGAAGCTGAGGTGCAGACTTGTGAAAAGGGTGGAGGAGGAGACAGTCAGAGATATTGAGAGAGGAGAAACTGAGAGTAATATTAGCAGAGAAGCAAGAGAGCAGCACAGGAAGAGGATAAAATGGAGCGAGAAAATAAAAGATTGGTGAAGAGAGAGGGAGGAGGAGGAGGAGGAAATGCTGGGGAGTAGAAGTGGAGAATAAAGAGACAGAGGAGAAGAAGTAGATAGAGGGCAGATGAGACTGTGACAGGAGAGTTATTTCAGCGGTCATATAGACATCTCAATGAAAATGCCAACAACCTAATCAAAGGACTCGAAAGGGCAGAGAGAGAAGGAGAAAGAGACGCTGAACGAAAGCAGGGAGGAGAATGAGAAGGAGTGAGGTGGAGGAAGTTGATGAGAGAGGAAGGGCAGAAAGGGACAGAGGGAGAGAAAGATGGAGAGACTTGGGGGAAGAGAGGGAGGACAGACAGTGAATGAACAGATGGAGAGCAATAAAAGGGGGCGAGAGGGGAGAGAAAAGGAAGAAAAATGAGAGGAATGAGTGGCAAGGAGGAAAGGGAGGAGCAGGGGAATGATACGTAACAAAATGCAGAAAGAAGAATCAGAGTCACAGATGAAAAAGAGGGGGAAAGACATGAGGCAAGAGAAAAAGGGCAGAGGGATGAAAGAAGAGATGAGAAAAGGGATGAGTGGAGAGCGAAGGAAAGAAAATGGGGTGAGAGAGAACGAACTGCTTGCTTTTTGACATTCAAGAAGCACTACTTGAAACTCCTCATAGAAGCAGCTTATTGTCTAATGTGTTGAAGATGTGCTAAAGGGACCTGATACCGTCTTCGCCAGCATAATGTGGCAGAATTAGAGCAAATTGGAGTTGAGAACATTGTTCAAAAAACCCATAACTAGTCTGAAAAACAAAGTCAGTCTAACGCATACTTACATTTCAGAGCAGGACAGGGGGAGGGGGCAGACAGACGAGAAGACAGACAGAAAAGCTGTGTTATTTAGCCATCATTTGTCAGACAGAAGTAAGCGATTGCCGTTGTTCAGATTTAATGGCCTGTAAAGGACACTGCAACATCAATTTTCATACAGCTGTGAGTGTGTTTGTGTGTGTTGTTGAGAGAAAAAGAGGGAGAATGTGTGTGTGTGTGTGTGTGTGTGTGTGTGTGTGTGTGTGTGTGTGTAGTTGATATTGCTATGGCTGGAGTCTTGGAGCCTTTTACAACCTTTCCTTTATTATTTCCTTATCACAGTGCTTAAGGCCTTCCCTCCCTCCTCCTCTTTCCCTCTCTTCCTTCCACCTTCTCCTCCTCCACCTCCTTAACCCCCTCCCTGCTTCCTGCACTCATTCCTCTTTTCCCACTCCTCACCACTTTTCTCAGTCTCTCCATCCATCTCTCTGCCTCTCCTCTCAAGCTGACAGGGCGATATTGCTCAGTTTACACTTTGAGATGTCAGCGCGGCATGAAAGCCTCTGAGCTTCACTTTTAAACCGTTTTAATCTTTTTTTTTTACTTGAATTGATGAATTGTTTCAAATGTTTCCATTGCCCTATGTTATTTAATTTAGTTTAATACAATTCAATTTGATTTGATTTACTTTGATTTGATTCCACTGGATTTCGGTAGATAAACTCCTGCCATTTCCCCCAAGGATGGAACAAGGAAGCATTGGTAATAAAGCACATTGTGGTCTTTAATGGAAACAAATAAAACCTAAATTTAACAAGAAACAATTTAACAGCCATTATGTGCTTAGTACGTTTCTTGGCCTTTGGACCCTGGAAACTCATTCCAAACCCTTTTGTAGAGTTTAAACACAGTTAAGAGGCCTTGCCTTTCATCCATCTCTCCATCCGCTCTCTCTCTCCTCTCCTCCTTTCCTCTCCCGCTCTGTCATTACGAAGCTACCTTGTAAAAAGCCTTCAACAAATCAGCAATTGCCTCAGTCAGTCACTTAGCCAGCCTGTAACATAACCAATCAGCCAGCAAGTCAGTAAATCAACTTAACAACCAGTCCATCATTTAGTCAGTAAATCTAACTGACAGTCAGTCAGTCAGCCAGCCTGCTGGCCAGTTTCTCACCTCTTCCCTCCCTCTTCCTCTCCCACCGTCTTCCCTGTAGGGCCGTACTGCAGTGGCACAGTGTACCACGGGACCTTTTCAGCAGCGCTCCTATGATGTTGCTTTCCACAAGCTAACATCTATTAACACCCTCCCGGTTTCTCCTCTCCTTCTCTCACAATCTCTTTTTCAGCCTCCCTTCCTCTGTCTCCTCTGTCTTCCTCGCTTTGTGCACCATGGGACCATTTTTTTGCCGTGTCCTTACGATGTAGGTTCAACACTGCTAGCGACCATTACCGATCATTAAAAATGGATAGAATAAGAACGATGCTACTGGAGCAACGATAGCCTGTGGCTAATGCATTTATATTCAGACGTACACACACACACACACACACACGCTCAGTTGAAAATGCATAAACACAAATTCACACACAAACATGCCGGCTATTAATGTGGACACGCATAAAAATCTTCCACATACCTTGCAGAAACACACACACACAGGGCTTCAACAATAAACACTCCCTGATATTCACATATTTTATATGTTTGTCCACAGTGCCATGCCTGTTCTCATTTACACATACAAACTTCCAGACTTTATGGAAATACACAGTTTAAATTCCTTCACATGGACACACTCGTACAAGCAAATACACCCACTCACGCAGACTTGTGTAAACAAGCAAACACTAATACACATACATAAACAAATTCAAAACGAACACATTCACTTTCAACTTGCAGCACTACATTAATATGACACAGAGCTTGTACAGCTTTCGCATGGTTGCACTCAGAAAAGCTGTGTACACACACATGATGCCTCGATACAGTGGCACACACACTTTTAGCTTACGCATGGACATTTACACACAAAAGGGCACTCGAGCACAAAATAATCCCCTCACTACTTCACCCCCCCCAACACACACACACACAGATCTAACCCTAAGCGTTTTTCTCTTGAAGGCCGAGACAAACACTTACACTCGCAGACTGTTTATTCTTTAAAATGATTCATATTCTGCAGACTTTTCAACTTTTTACAGATACAGTGGTACAACAACACTCACACACTTTGCAGCGCAGTGAACCCGTTAATGTGAGTGACAGTTGCGTTAAAACACTGGACTACTCAGCAGATAAGTGGAGTACACATAATTTGACTAAAAACACAGGCAAAGACAGAGGGAGATGGGAGGTAGTCGTCAGTGAGAGAGGAACACAGAGACAGAGACACTAATAAACAATCTGAACCCTTTGCCAACCGGGAGAGTAATTATTACTGTGCCTCTATGTATTTCTTTCTGTGTGTGTCTCACTGTCTCGCTCTCTCCCTAAAATCACATTAATGGATGAAAGTAGCTTCTGCTGCTGCTGACTCGTCGCTTTGAAATGGAAATGTAACTCATTGGCTCCATATGTAGAGCGCGCATACACACACACTCATACAGTACACGACACACAGACACGCACCTACACACACAGCGTAGGTGTGCTGTAACGGTGTCACACACACACACACACACACACACTATGCCCTTAAACCATGGAACTAAGCGAGAGAAAAACTGAAATAATACTAATGTAACATTAACAGACACATTAGCCTGCTTAATGCTAGCCCGCTAGCCAGCCATTAGCCTACAGCTTATAGAAAATGTCATGCTAACAGAGAGGCAAAGCGGAAATAATAAAGTAGTGAAAGTGCTACATGAACAGACACATTGGCCTCTATATTCAGTTGACAGCAGCACCAAACCAACAGATACTCAGGTTTAAAGCTGAAGGGTGGTACAGCAGATGGACGCTATTGTTCAGCTGCATACAGGATCTTTATTCAAGCTAAAAAATCTCCACCCTGCTCAAGTGTCCTTGAGCAAAACAGAATCCCAAACAGCTCCTACCAGCTGACCCTGCACTCTCATCAAAAAGTGATTTTCCCTACCTGGTTCAGTAATTACCATATTACTTTTATCTGTGTTATTTTAGCTTGCTAGCCCTGGGATACGCCAGAGCAAGGAACAGTTTTACATTCAGACCGACAATGGCACTACGTCAAAAAAAAAAAGCAGCATCCTCATTCATTTCAATGAGACCAATGTGCTGACGCAGTGAGGCCACCGCTGCAGAGGGCTCCAGCAAAAACAAACAAAAAAAGAAACAAAAAAAGTAGGGCAGTCCAGAAAGAAAGTTGAACTGGTGGCTGCTGAGTTATTAACCTTTTAAACAGCTTGTATAGACCGATTTTTTTGTAACAGTGAACAACCAGTGCTGGAGGGACAGCGCTATGAATGGAGTGACAGAATCCTTCCTGGTGTACATACTGAAGTACATCTGAATGTGATGCAATTGCTTAGTTTACAAAAAATGTAAACAAATAAAGAAACAAACAAAGTCTTTTAACTAAATTGAACAAAACACTCCTTCGCTTCTTCTTCTTCGTCTTAACAAGGCCCAACAAATACTATATTTCCAGAATTAAACTGATGCACACATGTATATAGGTGATGGCGACAGTCAATGTAATGATTTGGAGATTGAGTATGAAGAAAGGCCTGCCAATCAAGAGGTGCTGACAAACACTACACTGAATCTTTATGCGTTGATAGATGTACAGAGGCAACAGAGGTTTGGTTTGTTCACAAGTTTGGGAAGTTCTGAGAGGTATAGCCAGTGATGTTGAAATTTGAATAAAATCGACTAGACCTCAATTTTATGCAAACATGGTCCGGTCAATGTGCAGCATCGTTTTTTGAACCCACCACGACATCCCAGACGAACGGAAAATGGTGGAAATTATGTACTTCACTGGAATTGGTAAAAATGTACTATAGCTGTTGATGTTCTGAATAATTTGTCAAATTAAATTTGGATATTGGTTTTCATGGATGTCTTGTAGCCACACCGACTGATCTTTCATTATGAACTCCAGTTGAGAGGTTCATTTCATGCTTATTTTTAGAGCTGGCTGGCTGAGTAATCCTGTGTTATGAAATAACCCTCAGCTCCCACCACAGCGAGGCGTCTGCACCACAAGGTACAGAAAAACAGCAACAAACTGCTGTGCCAAAGTGGCCGCATTAAAAGCTCTATACCAGCCAAATGCAAAGTTTTAACCCATGATATAAATTATAATTCTTCATAGCCTGTTACAGTACATAGCTCATTAGGAATATATTTGGAGTTTTAATGCCAGATGTATGCAGACAACACAAACAGTTAAAAAGATTAATGTAGTGATCTCTATTAGTTAAAGATTTCAGGAAAAACATTAACGTGATGGTTCAGAAGAAGAGCCTGAAAAATAAACTAGATGTGGCATTTACTCATGCATACTAATGGGTGGTAAAACACAATTGGACCAGCTATGCAAGAGCACTTTTATGATGTTCATAATTTCAAGCTCTGTCATGCTATTTCATATGATATACACATGCTCTTTTATTTCCGCTTTTCATGCTGTCCTCTCTCTGATTTTAAATGACATGAATGATAGATTCTGCTGTGTGTGATGCAGTATTTACTGCAAGCATGAAATATTCGAGTCCAGTCATTAATATCAACAAATTTTAGAGCCCTCTTTGCTCGTGCCTTTAGGTCAGCTCGGCGGATTTCCCTCCATATCTTAGATATAAATTCAGGGCGGACAGGGTTATGATGTCATTACTTAATGCCAGACATTACTAGCCGAGCAGCACAAGATGGAAAAGTCATTCCTGATTAATCGTGTCTGCTGGGGAATACATTTTCATTTTCTCTTTCACTTTGTCTAGCAGTGCCTCTCCTTCCTCTCTGTCCCAATGTCTCTTTAACACACTTGCTCTGATCTCTGCCTCTATCTCAATCTCTCTCTCCCTCTGTCTTCACACATATTCTCCTCTGCTCTCTTTCTCTCTCACTGCCCTCTCCCCCTGCATTAGTCTACTCTATGTAGGCCACGGCTCTTTTAAAAGTTCTGTCATTTGAACACCATAAAGATAGATTACCCACTAAGTTTCAAGCCAGCATGGACGGCTAAAAAAGCCTTTTTCTTTCCAGAATCACAAGCATAACGACCCATGTATACTTAACGTGTACTTTGTGTGTTCTCTGATAGTTAACTCTACTCTAACAGTAGCAGTTTGACTTCATATGTTCTGCACGTACATTCATATAGATAGATAGATAGATAGATAGATAGATAGATAGATAGATAGATAGATAGACAGATAGATAGATAGATATATTTAAATTTCAGAACTTGTGAGAATGAAAAACGAATGGTTCATTGCTTCCAGTATTCATTACATCTCTCTGTGGCTCTCTCTCTATCTCTACTGTATCTCTCTTATACACACATTCACACACTCCCTCTTCACTCTCCATTGAACTGTGTACTTTGCCGTAGTTAACTGTATTGAAGTGTGTGTGTATTCTCTGGTCTCACTGGACAACTAGAAGGACCCTCAAGTACCTGAAAATCATCAGTACTCAATGAGATGTCTCGCTCTTTCTGTTTCAGGTGCACACACACACACACACACACAGTCTAACTTGCTCTGTTCTCAAGCTCAGATTGTTTGAACTGTGTGTGGTCTTTGGTGTGACTGAGGGGATTCAATTATTATACAAGCACCTGAAAACATTGAACAAAATTTCTCTCTTTCTGTGCATGTGTGCGTATGTGTGTGTGCCTCTTAGTCTGTCTCTCCCACGTAGAGGTGAAAGTTATAAGTGCTCCCATGCTTCTCATACACAGGAAGCAGAAAATTATCAACACACACACACACACACACACACACACACACACAGGGAATCCCACACAAATGTGCAGACAGACAAACATTGTCACACACATAACTACAAAGAATCAGTATCATTAACACACCTGCACAAGCACAGAGACACCCACTAATATGCACATGCACACACATGTGCTTCTGCATACAGTATTCATAGGGACTGATTTTCAAAAAATATCCTTTAACTATCTGAAGTTTTGTGTTTTGTTCTTGATGGAAAACTAGTCGAATCCCAGGTAAGCTACACTTAAATACATACATAAATGCCTTCGATACCACCTAAAATGCGAGATCAGGTATCGGCGAGTACATCAGTCTCTGCACCGATCCGATGCCATAATTTATTAGTGCCGGAAAAAAATCAACTTGTTTCACTGGATACCAATTCTTCTTCGCTGCTCCAAAACGGTAGCCTACACAGCAAGTTGCGCTGTGCTGCCACCATGGATGTATTATGGCTGCCACTGGCAACTACTGTCTCAAGGCAACGAAGAAGAACTGATTCAGGTAATTTATCACGTGATGATAACAAACAACAACAGCGCAGTGCTAGCAGAGAGTGTAACCTTAGTCAGAGCTAGAAAAATGTCAGCAATTTGGCGATATTTTACACTGGAAAATTCCACCAGTAAAATGGCGATGTGTACAGTCTGCAAGGCTTTAGTTTCGAGGGGTGGCACTAGTGTTGGCCGTCGAAAACGTGGGATTTCGCCGCTTAATGGATCATATGGAGCCACGGCACAGTTTGCCAGGTCGCAAATACTCTGAAACTGCCCTCCCTAAACCATGAACTATACGAGACAGTGAGGGAATACATTTCATGCAGGCTGAAAGACATGCATGCTATTAGCTTTACGACTGACATTTGGAGAACTGAGAGAGAGAGAGAGAGAGAGAGAGAGATGTGTCAAGAAAATCTTCTCCATATGGAATTGTTATTTATTCCTAGATTTATTTATTTATGTTCTTTTTCAGTTATGACTGACTGTCAAACTAGATACAAGAAATGCTCTGTATGTATTTGTTCATGTTTTACAAAGGGTTTAAACCTGAGCCAGGCCATACAACAATGATAGCAATAATATCACATCCATACAGGGTTAGTAGTATACATCTGTTAAAAAAATAATGATAATATGTATATTTTTTTTATTGGACTGGTATCAGATCGGTACTCGGTTTCGGCCAATACCGCAAGTTCAGGTATCAGGAAGGAAAAAACGGTATCGGAAGATCTCTAACAGTATACAAACATTTAATAAAACATCTGATATAGTTGTAAGCAAACATTTTTAAGCATTTATTAACGTATCTGAAATTATAACTTATCCCATGAAAACATATTTTATATAATTACAACTAAGTGTTTTACTATATTGTCATTCATTATCTATTTCAAATGCAGCCTCAACTTATGGGTGCCCACAGGAGGAGTTACAGTTGTTAACAAAACATAAAATATGTGTGTTATGAACAATTAATTCAATGTCCATGTACTTCTTGTAAATGCTTAGTAGGGGGACTTAAAGTAAATGTTCTGTCTAAAAAAAAATCTATATTATTCTATTATTATTATTCTATATTATAAACTTAAGGTCCACTTACTTAGCAATTCATATAGCTGTCCACCGTATCCCAAGGCCATTTTCAGTGAATGGAACTTGCTTATCATGTCAGCACATGACCCAAGTACAGGACCTCGGTCACATGATATCAGCAGACCGTATATGGAAATCATAACACAGTAATGGCACGTGAGCAAATTCCATTATCTGACGAAGGCCATGGTACACGTCTGACAGCTGCTGGAACAGTTAAGTGGTCCTTGCTTTTAGAGTACCTCATACAGTATAATGTACAGTCTGTGTCCCCAAAGTCAAGAATAAATCTCCACGCTCAAGTCTAACATATTTAAACATATACTTTTAATCATTGTGCGACATACAAATTAATTTCTTTCTTTCACATTCGTTATGCTCTCTGAATTTTTCACAAGTTTCATTGGCACATGTTTCACACCTCTTCTATATGTCTGAATCCCTCGGTTTTATGTACCTACAGTGAATTTGAATTGGGCAGATAGCTCTGTTTTAATTAGCTATCTTCTCATCCACAGGAACTCTTGTGTGTGAGTGTGTGTGTGTGTGTGTGTGTGTGTGTGTGTGTGTGTGTGTACGTACGCGAGTGTGGGTGAGTGCGTGCATTTGGGTCTTAATGTCCTAATAAGGATAAAAACTTTAAAAAGCTTCAACAGAGACATTTAATCAGTCCTCACTTTGAAAAGGGAATGAAAATAAGTCACTGGAATGTCCTATATGTGTGTGTGTGTGTGTGTTTATTTCTCTAAGTGAACAAGCGAGTGTGTGTGTGAGTGATTAAACAAGTGCTTCATAGTCCCAGTGGGAGCCTAAAATGAAGTTCTCAGACATGTTATTCTCAATCGTGTGCGTGTGTGTGTGAGCGTGAGTGTGTGCCAAAAATGTCTTTTGTACAGTCCCCTGTAGAGTGTAGTTAACAATATATCAATTATATAAGCACTAGCTGGGTTTTATGGGAATTATCATCACAGTTGGACATTTGGACATTTCTTGGCAGAAACAACCTGTTGATGAATGGGCTGAATTTATTTTTTCTCTCTGTCTCAGCTTCTGATAAAGACGCGCGGTTTGGCAGCTAAATATATGTAAAGATTGTAAATACAATAGTAGGACAGGCCACAAAAATCTGTTTTTTTATTGTTTCATGGACATCCAACAAGAATAATGATGATTCCTAATTCATTCGCATTATAGTTTTATGTATTATTATGAATTAACTAATGTTGCTCAATACAAATAATTGTTTTTGGTTATTATTATTATTATTATTATTATGTCCTTACTACAAGTGGTAATTGCAGATATAGTTCATGTGGTGATTATCAAAAGAATCCCTAATATTGTGAAAATAAGAGCAGGAACATCTTATTGTATTATAGAAGCTCACTGATGAATGGATTGAGATTTTTGCTAACTTTATTCTAAATTATTGTTAAACAATGAAAAACAGCGTCATAAAAATTCTGTTTCATAAAACTTTTTCCTCCACCTTCACGCCGTCTGGGTTGTTTATTTGCACTTCAGTTCATGTCTGAAGATACCTGACTTTTCATGACATTTTTAAGTGACATTTCCAGACAATCAATAATTAGTTGTGTGTTGGAATTTAAAGTGCGACATCACATTTAAAAGGCTGGCAACCATCTGGGGTTTGAGGTTTGATGAAATGAATTATTGCCACCCTCCGTCTGTCTTTCCAGATGTCTTCCTGCCCTTTAATTTTCTCTTACTTTCTGTGTGTTTAACTCTCCCATAACTGAAATAGCTACTGGTGTGCCGCACATCACACTGTAATAATGTGACATGAAAAAGCTTGATTTATGGCTGTGTTCATGGGTTTTTATATGATGGATTTCTTGGTTTAAATTGAGAATAATTTAATATCAAATCTGCACCATCCATACCTTCACTATAACACTGCTTATGATTTTGAAAAAATGCAGATTTTATAGCTGATAAACATCGTAGGAAACACACACAAACATTCGCAAACACAGATTCGAGAGAAAGATAGAGCGCAGGTGATAAGAAGCAGTTGCCTCAATCATAAACCGCTTAAACGCACCATCATCATATTCATCAACATACACAAGTCTTCCACAATCACAATCACACTTTCACTCAAATCCCTTTATTTCCAGGTTGACAGCCTGAATGTATGGCAGGGGAATACGGATAAAGATAACACCAGCAAACACACACAATATAAATGCACAGTATGCAACACCCTAGAGATACATCAGGGATAAGGAAAAAGGCAAGGGCACTACACAAGAACAAAATACTGCTACACATAAACAATTATCAGGAATTGTAACACTGCTAGAAACCATTTTCTTCGTCATCGCAGAGGGTACAAATCTGACAGATGTGTGCATGTGGCGTGTGAGAGGGGGAGATTGAGGGGGAAACACAGAGGGAGAAGCGTTGAGAAAGAGAGGGAGGAGAAGTGTACACAGAGAAGCTATTGATAAACAGAGTAACAGTAACGCTCCCACTGAACGAGGAGAATGTTAACACTTTCTTCTCTATCCATCTATCTTTAACACGAGGAACCTCCAAAAATCCCCACCAACGCAGACCTGCTGCTGACACGCAGCATCGACCATCAGACTCTCCACAGCCACGGAGACAACTGCTCCTGTGTGTGTGTGTGTGTGTGCAACTCCACAAAATCATGTTACACTATGAGCATGGGATTTGTCCTCCAGATGAAATTTCACTCCATCTCTCTCTGTCTGAGTCTCTCTTTGCTCATTTTGTAGAAATGCAGGTTATTGAGTTAGTTGCCAATGATTTGCATTTCACGAAACAAGATTTTTAACTGTTTCTGCTTCATGTGTGACCCCCNNCCCCCTCTCACTTGGAGAAACTGCATGAAATCTGGTTTAAGTGATCTGTGATTTATTTTGAACTTGATATATCTGTTTTGATGACAATATCTGCACAGCATGGAGGCCCAAATAAATGAGCATGCCTACACTGTTCCCCAGATGTAATACTGTGTCCAAGTTGGGCACTGCACTCGCGCTTTCTCTCACGCGCACACACGCACGCGCGCGCGCACGCACACACACACAATAACCCACTGTGCGTGCATATAGGCTAGGTCGCTCGTCTAAAACACGCTCGCACAAAAAGGACACACGCACGCTATCCTCAGAGCGGCGAGCGCGCACACACACACGCGCGTACACACGTAACTCTCTCTCACACACTAACTAACATTCAACAGACACACCGACGCTGTCCGCAGCAACGAAACGGCACGAATTAACCACCTTTCTTTTCCTCTCACTCTGGCGTGCGCGCTCACACGCACAAACACATCAACCTGCGAATGTTCTAATCCCCCTCCGACACACGCGCGCGCGCAAATATATATGTTTATACGCATGCAAGCGCGCGGGCACGCACACAAACACACGGACGAATCGAAAACCTCCAAAACTCACCCTTGGACGAGGAGAAATCCCCGAAGAGAAGCCCCAGCAGGAGGAGAAGCGGGAGGTCGCGTCTCAGCCTGCCCGTTTTCTTCATGTTCAGCCTCCTCCTCATCAGCAGCATCTCTGGCGCTCCCAAATCCGTCATTTTGCTGTTAAATAAATCCAAGCTGGCTTAATTTTAAAGCCTTCTCCCCACCTTGCCGCTCTGCTTGGCTGAAGGAAGCGGAGGGGGGTAAAAGAGGACGGCCGCCCCCCCTCCTCCTTTTTCTTTCGTTTTTATACAAAAAAAAAACAAAAAATAAACACACCCGAAGATCAATCACGAATATCCCACACACACATGTCCATGTTAACGTTTGGACGGGATAACCGGTGACGGGTTGACGGTCTGAGATCGGGCAACACGCTGCTGGTGTGAGCTGTCATAGCAGAGACCGGAGGACCGGAGGAGAGAGACAGAGAGATGAAGAGATTCAGTGAAGGAGAGGAGAGAGATGGTCGGTAGGTCCGCACAGCACGGCGAGCGAGCGACGACTGAGAGAGAGGGGGGAGAGAGAGAGAGAGAGAGAGAGAGCATGGGAGAGGGAGGCAGACGCAAAGAGAGAGAGAGTGAGAGAGGTTGGTCGGAGAAGTACAAGAGAGGGAGGAAAAGTGGAAGATAGTGGAGGAGGAGAGAGAGGGAGGAAGGAAAGAGGGAGAGGGAGAGAAAGTGACTGAAGAAGGAAGAAAGGAGGGAGGGAGGGGAAAGAGGGAGGAAGGGGTGTGAGGAGAGAAGGATGAGAAATTGGGATTTCGGGGGGAAGACAGCAAAGGAATGGGAGGGAAGGAGAAAGGAAGGAAAAACGGATGAAGAAGAGAGGAAAGAGAGAGAGGTTTAAGGGAGACAGACAAAGAGGGAGGAAGGGAGCATGAAAAGGAGAAAGGAGAACTGAACAATGTAAGGAAAGACAGAGGGAGAGGTGGAGCAAGAAGTGATGGATGAAATGAAAGAAGCAGGAAGAAAGAAAGATGTTTCAGGGGAGAGGGATGAAAGGAGAGAGAGAACGAGAGGGGGGAGGAAAGAGGGAATGATTCCAGTAAAGAGGTGTAAAGGGAGGGATGCAGGAGGGAGTCGGAAAAGACTAAGAGATGGAAAGAGGAAAGGGAAGGAGGAGAAAAAGGTGACAGAGAGGAGGGGGGAGGAAAGAGAATTTCAGGAGAAAGAAAGGGGAGAAAGGATGAAAGAGGGATGAAGGAGGGATTAAGTACAGACTTAGTTAGGAAAGGAGGAATGGGATGGAAGGAAGTGGGAAATAGAAAGAGATGGGAAGAAAAAAAGGGGGAGAGAAAGGGCAAAAGAGGGATGAAAGGAAAGAGGGGAAGGTTAAAGGAGAGAGGAAGGAAAGAGGGGAAAATGGAGGAAAGAGAATTTCAGGAAAGACTGCGAGGGAGGAAAGGGGTTGGAAAAGAGGGAGGAGGGGGAGATGTAAGAAGAGAGAGAAAGGGAAGAGAAACAAAACAGGGCTGAAGGGAAGGAGGGATACGTGGATTCAGAAAAGACAGAAAAAGGAAGGGAGGGTGAAAAGAGGGAAGGAATGAAACGAGACAGATTTCAGGGAAGAGAGAGAAAAAGGGTGAAATGAGCAAGAGAGAAGAAAAGATCAATTTCAGGAAAAAGAGAGAGAGAAGGGGTTGGGAAAGAAAAGGGAGACAGGAGATAAGGAAAGCGAATAGGAGCAGCCTGGACTGTGTGAATGAGAAAGGGAGGTGCCATACAGAGGGAGGAAAAGGAGAAGAAAAGAGGGAAAAAAATGAGGGATCAGGGAGGAGGAAGGAAAGACGGGATGGAGTCATCAGTGATGGAGGGGAAGCGGGGACATGAGGATAAAGGGAGGAAACAAGAAGTGGGAGGGGGAGGAAATGAAGGACAGGGGAAGGAACGGCTGATGAAAAGAGAAGAAAGAGAAGGAAAAGTGACATGTTGAGGAGAGAGAGAAAGGAGTAGACGAGGGTCAGAGAGAGAGAGCGAGGGAGTGATGGCTACAGAGAGAAGGACAAACAAAGGTGAGAAGGTGAGGTAGAACTAAAAAGGATGACAAAAAAGACTACAAGGAAGGGGAAGGAAAGAGCTGTGGGGGGGTCCAAGGTGGTCCAAGTCTGCCAAACACACACACACACAATGCTACTTGAGAAGGTCACATGATGTTAAACACAAAAAAATCATCACACTCTCCCTCTTGCCAAATCAATCTCAGTGCCACATAAACACCTCTCTGAGTCTCTCAGTATGCACCCCAAACGGATCCACGAGCCAGTTATTGATCCCCGGTCCCTGGTGGCATGTGCAGAGGATCACGCTAACAAGATTACAACGCTACAAACACGACGTGGAGACTTAGCCCGCTGAGCCACCGAGACGACCAACAGCAGCAACGTTTAGAGGCAAATGCAAATTACACACGTCACTCCAAATTTGGTCCATTACAGTATTTCGCAGCAGGTGTCACCCAATACTTTCACTCAAAGAAAAGAAAAGCTAGTGAGTGGGTGCCCGAAGTGTAGAAAACTGACATATAGCTTTTGTGACACCACCCATAGTTGTCTGAGAGATTTTTCGGAGTTTAGATGAGGATTTGCCACTTGTTGCCATCTTGGTAGTTACTGGAGCCAATCAAGCTAAATGTACCTTTCCTTTCCGCTTTGTATCTTTTTAATGTAAAAGTATTTTTTTTAAATCATCATCGCAGAACAACACAGAAGAACCCTTTTGTATTTCGGCACCGTTGTAATGGATTGTTTATGGATCCAGGGAGGTTTCTTAAAGCTAGCCTCTAGTGGTCATTAGTGGTACTGCATTGTAAGGCAAACTTTAGTCCAGGCTGATTGGCCCAAGTGGATATAAGCCAGCCTGTTAACCCATACATGAATATATTAACAATTTTCCATATGGATCTATATGTGTTGCATTTGCATATTGGAATAATCAGAATACACTTGTGCTGCTGGCTGCTACAACATGAATTTGCGCTAATCCTCATTTTGCTTCAGACCCCTAAACAGCCCCCTTGGGTCCTTCGACCACATGTTACAGGATTTATAGGCTACAGCAGCTTGTTTTTGCTTTAAATAGTTTTCATAATAGATTTGTTGCTAATCTCCCACCGTATTAATCCACCCTGATTTTGTTCCACTTGGCAACCTCCTTCCTCCTTGTATAGATAGTTAACCATCTCAACTTTAATATCACAGCCTGTGTGTGTGCCTGCCTGTGTGTGTGTGCCACATGGGTTTATACAGTATGTGTGTGCTCCGGTGTTGTGCTGCATGTGTTAGTATGAGTGTGTGTTTCAGTGAGTGGCTGTGTGTGTGTGGGTTGAGCCATTTCACAGCATTACTGTGAGTCATCCATCAAGCTGGTAGCTCTCTGTGCATTGGGCTAGTTTAGTCATTTTATATATATTTATAAAAACATTTTTTACATCTACTGGTGGGAGTCTTCATAACAGCATACGCTCCTAAAAAGACTGTCGTTTTCAACCTAGACAAGAGGGTCGTTTGGCACAACACACATCTGCTGCTGTTCTTCAACAGACAGGCAGAGAGGGAGACGAGGAGACAGGGTGGGAGACAGATAAACACATATATGTACAGATACTGTAGGTAGACAGAGAGAGAGATTGAGAGACGGACAGATGGATAGATACATAGATAGATAGATTCTAAAAACATTAGTCATCCAAACACAGTCTGTAAGCCAGCCACATACTAAAAGGGAGAGCATCCATTCAGCACCATGGACAGCTTTCTGCAGCTCAGTGTAGTCAGGCTGCCATCTACTGGTCAAAGATAGACTGCAGGAGAAAGACGACTTAAAAGACAGGAGGGAAAAAGAAAGAGAGAGAGTATGAGTGTGATAATGTAAGCTGAAGTTTAAGTTTACGTTACATTGTTGATCATGAATCAGAATAAAACATTTTTGTCTAAAGGCATCACGGTGCAAGTAAATTTGAATGTGGCAGCCTTCAGATTATTCATGAGAAATTCTCCCATATGAGCATGACACTCAAATGAGCAAAATTTGGCAGTGTGGCGCTAACAACACAGACCTCTGAGGTTTTACTAGACCAGGAGCAGCTTGTCCCATTCACATCCATGGCAGAAATCATCAAGCACAGCAAACGCCAGTCATTCAGTTGTTCAGAAGCAGCCTAGGTTTGGCTATATGTACTGTTTGTACTACTCTGAAGAACACTTCTCAAGAAGTGTAAAGGAGCAGTTCCATTGAGTAAAAGCTATAACACCCTTGAGGACAGACTTTACTGTAATATGGTTACAACAGTAATGCGGTTAGGCATGAGGTTCAGTGCAATGGTGCAATATCAGCTAGAACAAGCACAAGTTGGAAAATTATAAAATAGAAAGTCAGTAACCAAGGAAACCATAAACAGCTCCTCTAGATACACATATGCACTGAGAACTAATGAAATCATCCAGGGCCTTGTACTTTATTGTGGAGACAAAACAGAAGAAAGGGAGGTGTTCTCATTCGCCCTCTATTGCAAGGAACTGCCAACCTCACAGCAAAGAGTGTTTGGGAAAATAAATTGCAAACCAGTGTCTGCACTGACATTAATTGAAAACAGAAGACATTCTTAAAGAAAATATTGCCCACCACTGCAGATATATTAGTTTGTTTTGTTTTGTTTTTGACCTCATTATGCAAAAAGCTGAAAGTACATGCAGCCTAAACAGTATTCTTCTTTAATGATTCTTACGAGAAAGAAAAAAAAGATTGGGTGCTTTGATAATGGTATTTGCAACTTTTTCCTATGGAGGTGTGCCAGTTTGGACTGTGTATTAATCTGTTTAAATAGAAAGCATTCTTGCACCTGAAGATTACATGAAGCAAGACTTTTATTAGATATTGAAAGTAGCACTTTTACTCAACCCCTGATAGAAGTAAATAGGCACTATAAGTTCATTATTAAATATTATAGGCCCACATCCCTAAAGACTGATAATTACACAGGAATAACTGGAAAAAGAATTAAGTTAAAGTAAAATGCAGTAAATGCATCCAAATTACAGATGACTAAATTACTACTATATGCGGTAAATAGTGCACACATACAGATGTTGTGTGACCTGTAGCTATCTTGTGATCAATAGTTGTTATTAACACTATGACGCTACAACAGGGAGACTGCTCATTCTGGTAATAGTAACAGAAGTGGTTAATTACAGCCTGTAATTTAAGGAGTCAGCAATAATCAGTCAAAGGCACAAACAATGTTTTTTTCCAACAATCATTTATTGCAAAGTTCCCAGAGGCACAGAGGCTGCATTTCCACTGGAGATCTCTGTTTTCCTCTCCTCTCCTCTTCAGTGGAAAAGAAGTATTGTTGTGTGTCTCCAACAGCTTTAAAGTTTAGCATGTTTTTTGAGCTCAGACCACAGAGGGTTAGAAGTTAAAATATTTCAACTTTCAGTAAAACAGCGCTCCGCTTCAAATGGGTTTTCAATAGTCTCTGAGCAGCAGCAGGAGCCACAATCGGCACTTGGCCCAACATCTGTTTAGAGCTACTGGAAGACTCTCTGGGTAACTGAGGGTGAGTCAGTGGTTGCTGTTTATCCCACAGTGTCTGGCTTTTGGGTGGAAAGTGTCCTCCGCATTAGACTACACAGAATAACAGGCAGAATCAGCAAAGCATGATGCTTTAACAATTCAGATGTTTTCCCCGTTGAAAACAGTGTAGTAAATGTAATTTAAAATTTAGTAGAAGTATTGTAGTTAGACATGACACATCATGACCACTAAAAATGAAAGAGCTTTAAGTTAATTTATTGTATACTTATACACCAATCCCCCTATCCAACTTAATTTCTATCTTGGTGTCCTTTCAGGCAACATGCAGCCTAAAAGTTAGCCTAAATTAATTTAAAAAATACAGAAATGTTTCTGAGTAGAAGTACGCACTCCATTTCATCAAGCAAAATAATGGAGGGAACACAAACTGCACTCTTAACTACCTTTGTTCAAACAGAGGAACAAAGGTAGGGAAACTGAGTTTTCTGATTCAGTTGTAATCCCCCTCTGACAACCAAATGAATAATAAATAAACAAACAAAAACAAATACTGTATCAGTTATTTATAGTCCCATGTTCCATTACCCTTGGACACCTCATACCCCTCCTGAACACCACACCCTGACAGTGACACTTCATCATCATCAATTTAGGGAAGTAAAGGCAAATGTAATGCATAGAGGACAGTAATCCACTGCTGCATTTGAAGAGTAAAAGGCAAAGTAGTGTATTGCCTCAGTGTCAGTTCACACTGTATCCTGCATATGAACTAGGTAAGAATTGCTAAAGCCCCCAATTATTTACATAAGTGATTGTCTAAAGAATTACACATTGACAACTGACGTTCCAATTGGCTAGTATCATTATACCTAATCATTCATTTACACCTCCATCATCCAAAACATTTAGCCTTGCTGCTAGTTTTTAATGCTACTAATATTGAAGCTCCAAACACAGCAAGGATGTCTGTCCACTTTGTAAGTAGTATACTGCAGGGCTGCAACTAACAATTATTTTCATTATCAGTTTGTCTACTGATTATTGTCTTGGTTATTCAATTCATTTTTAAGTACATTAAATGCTAAAAATTGTGAAAAAATGCCTCTCACGATCTCCCACAGCCCAAGGTAACATCTTAAAATGTCTTGTTTTGTCCAAATCCCAAAGATATTCAATGTAGGATGATATCAAGGCAGCAAATCCTCACATTTGAGAAGCTGGAACCAGTACATTTTTTTGAACAACGACCAAAAAATGATTATCCTTTTTAAAAAATGACTGTTTCTTAAGTATGCTATGTTGCCCTTCATAGCACATAATGGTGGTATTCTTCATTTAGGCCTGCTTCCCAGAAACCTTGGAGTCTTGAGCAGGCACTGTGTTTTTAAATGAAGAAGTGCCAAAGGTAAGCTGTGTCAAAGGCTATACAGTTAACCCATACTAGCATCATCTACACCCAATTATATTGTACTCTACAGGCTGTGCTGTGGGACCTGTTCACAATGGCTACCTAAATGGCAAAATCACTATTACAGTATGTTGCCTCGGTACCAGGTTCAAAAACCTTTTCCTATTGTGTCTGAATCCCCAAGAGAAGTAGTAGACTACGATATATCTTACTGAGCCAGGGTCAAAGGAGGACAGCCTTAATTGACTAAACTTGAGTCCCCACAGGTCAAGAAAACCAGTACATTTTAATGAGCACAGGTCTCAAGGTGAGCCACTATATTTATTCAACTTGACAGAAAAAGTTTTAAGACATCTCATTCATATGAGAACAGAATGTTGAACTACTTTGCTGTGCTGGACCATACCCAACTTGTCTTCCAGTGTCTTCCCATACAAACACAAGGCCCTCTGTCTGGAGGTGAATTCTGTGCTGTGTGTATGCAGGTATGTGTGTGTGTGTGTGTGTGTGTGTGTGTGTGTGTCGCTGTGAGCTAATAGAGAACACACCTGTTCTCCTAAGAGAGCTCAAAGTCAAACATGATGCCTTTTAGAGAAAATGACAGAGAAGGGGAGAGAGTATATAAGACAGGGAGGCGACGAGACAAAAACAGACGGAAAGAGTCAGGAAAATTTAAAAAAAAGACAGAGACAGAATTCGAGACAAAGGGTGCTACACGACTACGTGAGAGGAAACTAAGGAAAGCTGAGGTAGGGGAAGACAGAGATGAGCGAGACAAGGGAAGGTTAGAGTAGAGGAAGAAGAAAAGGTGGCAGAGGAACTGGGGAAGAAATCAAAGAGGAAAGAAAAGGAGGACAAGAGGGAGGAGAAAAGGAGTGTAGAGGATACGTGGAGAAGATGAGGAGAATAGAAAAGAAGTCCTTGGTGATTTCAGCAAGTTCTCAACAAAAACATCTGGCTTCCTGATTAAAACTTCAGCTCTCCGTCTCTTTTACTTTCCCTTCTTCTCTCCAGCAATAAAATGAGCCCATAGTGACTTATCAACCTTGGAGACACCTGCTGATTTTAAATACAACATAAACTCTTTTATTAGCTGAAGGAAAGAATTAACTCTACCAGGTTTGAACTCCTACTGCATATTGAGCACTCCCTGTTGAATTATTGTTGCAGGTTTAGTTACCATCAGGGTTTATGGGTTTGAAGGCGCTAATATTCAATGTCTTAGCATTAAGTGGCTGAAAATGATGGCTAGGCATGATATTTAAATGTATCTTAAGCGGCTAAATAGATCAAAATTGTAATGTCAATCAATGTAAAACCACTTAAAATAAAACCTAATTGCATTACGAGTTAAAAATGCTGCATTCATGCAACACTGGCGGGATGGGAAAAACAGGAAAACCTGGCATTATTCTGACTTCATGCATTATTCCAAAATGCTTACTTCCACTGCTAGCCTTGTAGTCACACCATTTAAATTTGCTACTTCTGTTCATTAACAAATTAAACTAGATAAAACCAAAGAGTGTATAGCTCCTTTTAAGTATTAATATTGGATTTTAGATGTAACTGCCAGGGATGGAGGGTTTGCAACCATTTTGCCACAGGTTTGTTGGCACTTCTATAGTTCTTTCACCGAGTGGATGATATCGGAACTCACAGAAAGTCCCGATATCTCAGACTTAGAATTACAACTAGGAGGCTGACATGCATGTTTTTTCTGTCTTGGCTACAATAATTACAGTCTGAGTGATATGGCATGAATGCTGCATAATGGGTTGCAAGAAAGAAAGAAGTGAAAGGAAAGGAAAAACCATCAAGAGAGTCAAAAAGAAAAATAATGACGAAGGAAGCATTGAGAGTTTGCAGTATGGCGGAAAGGACAGAAGAGGATAGGAGGACGGAAAAGGTGAAGTATAATGGCTCAGATGAGACAGTGATTATGAAATAGGTCAGAGAAGGAGGAGCGGGGAACAAGGAGGTGTAGAACAGAGCATATTAAAAGGAAGAGGAGGGGAGGAATAAACGTTACATTTGTCAACATGTAAGAGTTCGTCCCAAAGCAAGAAACCAAAGAGCCAATGCTCTCTTGATGATGTCAGTAAGAGACAAACTCTGAACCGCCTCCATTGATAATGAATGGGAGACCAACTTTATGGACGCCATGGAAGCATCCAGAGAGTTGTTTGAGGGGACACTGGCACATTGTTTGGTTCAGAGCCATTTGCACCAACACTGGGGAGAAAATGGAAAACAGGTGTAGAAAAGTAGGAGAGAAGAACTTGCGAATTAGAATGCCACTGAGTTACTGGGGGAGGGAGGGAGGTGGAAAGGGAGTGGGGGTGGAGAGAGTAAACAGATTGGGAGGAGGTGGTGATGATAATGATGAAAGCTGTGTGTGCGTGAGGGCTGGTGGGAGGGAGAGAGGTACTGTAAAGAGGAAAAGAGAAAAGGGATGCAGGGGAGTGCGGTGGTGGGGGTGGTGGTGGTAATGATGATGGTAAGGGATGATGAGATGTGGTTAAATGAGAAATGATTTGCAAGACGAGGAGGGAAGGAGAGGGAGCAATGAGCTCTTTCCATGAAGATCACGGTTTAAACGTGGAGGAGGAGAGTAGAGAAGGCACTCAACAAAAGAGAAGAGGATGCTGGAGGAATGGAGGGAAGGAGTTGGAGGAGGAGGTGCAAGAAAGGGAAGAGTAGAGGGTAGATGAGGTGTATGAGTACACACAACGTGCTATTGACTGAAGGCTTTCCCCGTTAATTGCATATTCCCTATGATTGCACTGTGAATTGCTGTGCTGAATGAGAATTACTTTCTCCCACTCATTTCTTTCAGATAGTGAGAGGGAGAGACAGAGAAACAGGTGTAAGTGAGACATGAAGGGAAAGACGCAAAGAGACAGAACATATAGGGACATATAGACATAAGAAGGTTCAAAAAAAGTTTGTCTTAGCAAGGGAGATGACTGTGTGGTGTTGTGTAAAAGAAAGAAAAGACACCTTTCAAATTCATCTTTCAAGTCTCTGGTACAAAAATAACAACCCTGTCTCCTAAAAAATATGCTTAGTAAAACATGTGTAGTAGTATATACAGTGGTAGTATTTGTTTCGCCAAATCCATTTTTGAGGAAACCTTACTGCTTCCCAGATTACACTCATTGGCAATGTTTTTTCCATTCCAGGAAGAGTGACTTTCCTATACCGCAGAGAATAGTATGTAGGAGGTCAGAGACCACGTCTGTGTTGCATCTTGTGTTTCATGGGTTGTTAGGTTTAGGCTATTAAAACACTTAGTTAAGGTTGGGGAAAGATTGTGGTCTTGGATAAATAATGAAAAAGTCAACACAGAGTTGTACAAGGTGGAACGCGATGACCTTTTCAATATTTAACCAAATCCTCCATCTTTTTTTGACCATAACCAAGTGCTTTGAGTTGCCTAAACATAACATTACATGTCCTAGAAAATGTATTTGTACTAATAAGTACTTAATTTTAAAAAAATCAGGGAAATTATTAAATTCACCCGAAACACACAAATGCAAACACGGGACATATAGACATGCATTTGTTGTGGAGAGATACCAGAGTGATGGGGCTGCCACATAGTCAGTTCAGGGTTCGGTGCCTTGCTTGAGGGCACCTCAGCAATGCCCAGGAGGTGACCTGGCACCTACCAGTCCACACTCCGCATCGACTGGTCCGTGCTGGACTTGAACCGGCCACCCTTCAGTTTCTAAACCAAGTCCCTATGGACTCAGCTACTGCAAATTAGTTCATGCAGGGCTGGAAATTACACTTTGACAGTGAGAATGAGATTAAGTAACTAGTAAGTCTTCAGCCATGCAAGCAGCTCTGTGAGCTAAAAGCTAACCATATCCACGATGCTAACAGGCTCACAATGACAATGCTAACATGCTGATGCAAAGCAGGTGTAATCTTTACCATGATCACCATCTTACCATGCTAACATTTGCTAATAAGCACTAAAGACAAAGTTCAGCTGAGGCTGATGATGGGAACGGCATTGTCATGTTTTTAAGTTATTTGGTCATAAACCAAAAGGACTGGACAAGTTGAAATTTTGACCAGAAGAAGGTGAAGATTACATAGAAGATTACATATCATCCGGACGGGAGGCATGAATGAATGTGTGTACCAAATTACATGAAAATCCATCCAATAGTTGTTGATACATTTCACATAAAACCACCAATGTCAACCTTGTGGTGGCGTGAGAGGAAAAGTCAGGGCATCGTCAAAGTCATTAAGATATATCGTTTGGGTACCATGAATGTCTACCAAATGTTCTGCCAATCTATCCAGTAGATGTTGAGATATTTCACTGGAAAAGTGAATGAAATTTGACCAGCTAGTGGCTCTAGAGGAATGATCAGGGGATCACCACAGTCATTACCATATGTGAGCATCATGAACGCAGAATTTCATGCTGATCCATCCAACAGTTGTTGAGACATTTCAGTCTGGACCAAAGTGGTGGACCAACAGGCCGACATCACCATCCCGAGGGTCATGCCGCTAACATGGCTAAAAATAATAGATGACCCTTTAGAGCCAACCCTGAATCTGTATCCTATCACTAATCACTGCAGAAGAAGAAATTATCACAGCACACCAACTCTGCTCTCTAACACATGCAAAGAAGAGAATTGTTTACAAGCCCTACAAAGACGCCTGGCTGACTTAAAACTTCTGCAAACATTAAAAATACATTTCAGAAACCGATAGATGGAAAACTTTCCACGAGTTTCTGATTCAAGCCCTTCAAGGTTTGTTGGATTTAAATAAAACAAACTATATTATGGTGTCGAAAGGAGAAGATGAAAGGAAAAGGTGTGGGAAGTAAATTGTGTTACATGGTTTAACTGCAGATACTTTGAGCAACTTGCTTTACCATTGCATAGTATATATGACTTTGGTATGTAGACTCTGTATAACATATTAATCAGAGGAACTATTCACATTTGCTGTTCACCAGAATTGATTCTGTGTTTATTGTATCACTCCTGAGTTGAGTTCTGTGTCGGAGGACAGGGAGCAGACAAGGAAGGAGTGGACAGATTAACAGTGTCCCTACGTTCCCGACGATAAGGGAAACAAATCATACTGTGATTAAACTGTATGCACAGAATACTAGTGATACCGCTTATGATCAACGCCTCCTTTGTATAGGTCTGAAAGGATCCTGGCATCCCTGGGGAAATGATGACTTACAAGTCATCAGCCGTAACACGCTGACAGGGGAGATGATTAATATCCTGCTCTTCATGTATGTCAAGTAGACCTGCATGCTTATAAGGTCAGAGAGCCATTAGATTGGTGGGCACATAGCAGTGAGTAGTTCTACAGGTCGCAGTCCAATTCCAGTTTATTTTCTAATTAGAAGAAATACACAAAACTTAACGGCATGGGGCAGGGTCATTTTGTGTATTGTCACATGCTGGTTTATGTCCTGTGTAATTAAGTGTCTTGTCCCGTGTAATGTGTGTCATCTCCAGCAAAGAGGCACTGCTGAGCATAAGCAATTTTCTGAACTTTTACAACAGTTAAAATAAGACAAAATAATATGGACCACTAAACAATATATTATAGGAAACCATCTGTAAAACTAAAAACAATCTCAGGTGCCTGGGGAAGGTGGGGTGAAACACGACAGAAAGAAATCTTGTAAAAACACAAATGTAGCGTACCTCAGTCCTTTGGGGTGGGGGTGCTGCAACACCCTCCTCAGCAGATATTGTACACTGTAAAGCAATGGTTTCTTCTTTTTTTAAAGACATTTTAGGGCTGACGTGAACAGTTTTCTCACGTTTTGTCTTCTAACATAATTTTGTTTCCCTATATAACAGCAGAGAAAATATTGCAGCATCTGGTTCACGGATTATTGACATATGACAAGAAATGCATCTTACGACATGTTTTATAAAAATATACAACAAAATTCAGGAGAAAGAGTGAACACAGGTGTTTCAGAGTAGATCTATAGTATAATCACTCAAACATTCATCAGCTTTGTGAAATAAACATCTGCCTCCAAAAGTATTCTGGCTTTATAAACACCAGGGGCTCTGTGTTGTGGAAAGCAATTTATGTCCATGAATCCCTCCAGTATGTTTTCAATGCCTTACCTACTGATTTTGTGTATACTGGAGGCATGTGTACCATCATTGGATTAGAATACCTTAAACCCTGCAGATGATGGAGGGTTTTGATTTATGAATATGATTCATGATTATGGTATGATCTGTATGCAATGCAGACACTCGCGCACACACAATCGATATACACAGCTTTAACAAAACGGTGTCCCCTCGAGAGCTCAAAGAAAGGGTTAGATTTCAACACACAGATAGCAACACAGAACAGAAGTTCCTTTTCTTCCCTTTCATGGCGCTTTAGAGGAAATTAAGTTCAGCCAGGGTTTAAAATGTTTGACCTTGCAGTTTAAGTATATGAAACTCAATCAAATAGTATGTGACCCAGCAGTAAAAGCCATTTGAAAATATCTGACCCTTCTTAAATAGTTTCTGACCAAAGTCCAGATGTGTGTGCTGTCCTGTCTGCCTGTTTTAGTCGATCAGCCTGATGACCTGCCTCTAATATGCCTGCATGAACACAGACACACACCACACAGAGTTCATACAGGTATACACAACCGTGCACCTATATGCTTGAAACACACACTTCCTGACATGACATACACACACACAAACACACACACACTTGTCTCTGAGATCAATTTCAATTCTCCAGTTAGGGAACAAATCAGCAGACAGCCTTTCATCTCTTCAGCCTCTCTCACTCTTCCTCTACACTGCCCACTTTTCTCTATTGATCTCTGTCACTCTCTTGTTGTCTTGGTTTCGGTCTTCCTCTCTCTCTCTTCCTCCACCCTCTCTTTCAATATTCCTCTTTTTGCCCGTCTGTTTTCTGTCCATATCTCATTCTCTCTCTTCACCGCCTCGACCTCTATCTGTCGGGGTCTCTCTCCGTCTCCCTCGACCCCTACTTTCTGTCTGTTTTCTCCCTAGGTGCCTCCCCTTTGACCCCTCTGTGCTCTCACGGTCTCTAATACCCACTCACCCCCTACCCCAACATACACACACACATCTCATTAAATGAAGTTCCAATCCATGAAAAGCTATTGACCCTCTGCAGAGGCTGCACACATTGTCAAGTTGTATCGAACAGGGCATATCTGTATGCCTGTGTGTCTCTTTGATCATCTGTTTGCCTGTCCTGCAGCGTGTCTGCCTGACTTGTGTATACATTACGAGCGACTTCATCCCTGTGTGGAAGTGGAATTTATTTACCTAAGCGTGGTAATCCCTGAGTGTTTTTCTCTTTTGGCATATTTTTTTGGTGATAAGCTGTCACTGCTGTGATGTTTATGCTCTGCAAATCCTTTAGATCACCTATTAGTCAGCATGGGTAGTGTACAGTAATGTCTTTTTCCATGTATTTTCTGTTGATCTTGTTTAAATTTCTGTGGTTGCTCATGCAAACTACTCTTCTCCTTCTCCTTCGTCTGTGGATGTCATAAACAAAACCTTCAAACGAGAATTTAATGTTTAGGAGGAAGAGACTGTCAGAGTTTCTGAGCGATAGGGATAGGCCTCCTTTAATGAACACAGACTTCATAAATGAACTTCATATAAAAGTGACACAACATCTGAATGTGGAATGAAATGTTAACAGTAAAGACACATCAGTTGCTTGAAGTCATTATGAAAAATTAATAACAACTCTGCATGCCCAGACTTTTGTTTTTGGAAGATAAGGAAATGCAGCCAAGGATATGTGTGTTTGTGACGGTATGTGCGTGTGCATGCATGTGTTAATGACTGACATAGAGAAAGAGACAGAGAGAAGTGACAAGAGATGAGAATAACAGAAAAAGACACTGATGGAAAGAGAGTTATGGTAATGAGTTGCTGATCCTTTGAAAGACTTGTTGATGAGACACTAAAAACGGTAAACAAAATTCTGGTATGTCCATGATGACACTTCCAACTTAGATAATATCACTATCAAGGGTTGCTGGAGTAATTAAGAGTCTGTGTATGCCCACGCTCTCTGCTAATGCACTAATATCTGCCAAATACTGTGACACAATGCAGCAAGAAGGGTTTAGAATATGTGACTGTGTTTGCAGCATTAATTGCACCTAATCCTTTTATTAAGTGGCATACGGTACGTCTCTTCATAGTCCTCCTATACAACGTACAGAACACTATATTACATAAACTTTATTGTATGTTGTGTGTGTTTAGAGGGCCATGTCACCTTTTCACCATCACTGAGGGGTTTCATGTTATTTTCTTCAATGTGAATGCACAATCTACAGGTGGGATTATGGAGAATGATCATGGCAACCTTTACATATGATATTGCGTGTTCTAGCTTCTGTTCTCACCGTTGTGTTTGTATCTTTGTTTATCCATTAGTTTGCTCATTTATTACTTGTTTACTGATTTCGGCAATTAGGGCCGCAAGCAACAATCACATTTCAATATTATTTTGGGGATTAATCTTTCACTCCATAGATTTCTCCTCTCAATTTCCAAGGTGATGTCTTCAAATAGCATGTTTTGTCTGAACAGTCTAAAACCTAAATGATATTTAATCAAAAATTATATAAAAACAGAGAAAAGCACCAAATTCCCTTTTGTGAAGCTGGGACTAAGGTATTTTGCTTGATAAATTACTTATTATTTAATTAAGGCTTTCATTAACTAACTGCTGCAGCAATATCTATAATATATGCAAAGTTTGGAATACTCAACGCGCTGATACAGAAAACCTTTTCAAATGACAAAACCTGCATTAAGAACACTGTCAGATCCAACAGTCTGATGTTGCCTATTAGACACCAAGTCTCGCCACATTAAGATAATCTAATTTGGAAGAAGTACCACTGTGTCACCAAATCAACTAAATTCAACACAGGTATGATTCAATATAAAAGGACTAAAATTGCTTTGCAGGTTTTTTATTGTTCTTGCAGTGCCATGCTGACACTTAAACACAATATATATTCAGCTTGATTGTTTTTACAAAGTGATGATTGTCTTATTATTACCCCTTGCTAAAATAGTGCTTGCAAGGCTGGATGAGGAGACCTAGGTCACAATGGAGCTGAAAACAGTCTTTTAGCAGATTAAAAAGTATAATCTAACATGGGTCGATACACCATCATAGTGATCAATAGGAGACACGGTTAACTAACCTCCTTAACCTCCTTTGGAGCCCACCACAATCATGTCCTATCTGATCTTTTCCTATTTATTAGAAAGCAATTTACACTCTCATATGAAACGGATAGTCAATGGGCAAGAAGTCACTAGTGTAATGATGCACAAGGTCATACAAAGTGGTTTTCAGTGAGAAGATACAAGGCGTGTTTTCATAATATGAAAAAGAGCTGTGCTCCAAAGCTCTTGTGAGAAGGTTTGTGATAGTATATTGACCTTTTTACAGACTAGAATTGAACTGAATGGAAAGAAATTATCATGAAGGAAGGCGCATGGGAGTGTGTGTTTGTGTGTGCGATGGTGGTGGTGGTGGGTGGAGGGGGAGATTACCCACCAGGTTGGAGGCATGGAGGCACAAGCTGACATGCAGTGAGTTGACATTCACTTCAAGGCACGATGAAGCCTCCACAGGCCCCAAAACAGTTGAAAAACAAAAAGCAAAATTCTCACTGAAACTTCTTTTCACTGACTTTTTGATGAGGTAATCAACTGCAATCCCCATTTCTTGGAAAGTATTTCAAAACACTAGGTCTGTACTTTTCTCTGTGCATCTTTCATATCCCCTCTGCTAATCATCAAACATTTAAAAGGGGCCTCCTTAAGGTCCCTGCTGGGTTGGACTAATGGCTCGTGTGCATGAAGTATGACAGCCTTCTAAATTAAACCATTTGTTCAAAGCAGGTCAGCCTCAGAGGTAACCATGTGCCTAAAACATGACTGGTGTGCTTCTGCCTTCAGGGCCTAATTCCTCTACGTTTGATATCCCTAAAAGACCATTAAAACAATATTACCACGGTGACTGGCATGTCTGTATTGAGTGAGATGCTGGTTAAAAACACAACAACTTACTGTGCAAAGGGTTGCCAAAGAATTGTGACTGCAATATGAATAACCCTCACACCATGGTCTAAATACAGCAAACACATGATGTCTAATTCACATGATGACTGGGCTTATCCAGAAGGCGTCTCATAACAGATCTTATCACTTTGTCTATGAAAAGTGAGAAATACTTTGGTGGTGGATGGTGTATACACTTGCTTTCAACTCTAATAACCCTAACCATACCTTAAAGGTAGGTTTCGAGTCTTTGACCACTAGTAGCACTATAGAGCAGTGTTTTTATGAGCAAGTCCCCATTTTGTTTGTTCTCATTCACACACATTCTCACTATTCCACTGATCTACAGGTGGCGGTAACACAGTAACAAAGCCAGCAAAAGCAGGAAAGAAGAAGACTGCTAGCTAGTAAACATGAATGTAAACAAATCAGGTTTCAAACTTTTAAGAACAATTTAAAACATTTAACTAGCAAATGTTTTATGAGGAAGGAAATGCATTTGACACATTTGGTAGTTTATTTACTATAACCACATTTATTTATTTCCTTACCATAACCATATAACAGCCACTACGTGCATGTCCGATGTCAATGTTCTTGTCTTCGCGACAGGGTTATAAATTCAAGTTGTAGTATGTTCACATAATTCATGACCACAACACTTAATCTGAGTTTGTGGTAATGACCCACAATGTTACATGTATGTGTTGTATGCTCCATGTCAGCATCTTCATCCTCACCCTCATCCTTAACATTGGAGCTCCCCAGAGCTGTTTTGAGCCCCCTGCTGTACTCCCTGTACACACGACTGTGTAGCCACTTTTGACTCGAACACCATGGTCAAGTTTGCTGACAACACAGCTGTGGTGGGCCTGATCAGAGATAACAATGAAAAGTCCTACCTGAAGGAGGTAGAGGGACTGACCCGCTAGTGTCAGGACAAAAACCTCCTCCTGAATGTTAGCAAAACTAAGGAGATGATAGTGGACTCTGGGAAGAAGCAGGGAAGGAACTATGCCCCCCTTATCATCAACAGGTGGAGAGGGTGGACAGCTTCAAGTACCTTGGTGTCAAGTACCTTGGTGTCCACATCACCAAGGGCCTGACCTGGGAGCTGCACACTGACTCTGCAGTGAGGAAGGCAAGTCAGAGACTGTTTCACCTCAGACGCTTGAGGAAATTTCAGATATCCCCTCAATTAGTGAGGAATTTCTACTCCTGCACCATCGAGAACGTCCTGACGGGGAACATCACTGCCTGGTACGGGAACAGCACTGAACAGGACCGCAAGGCCCTGCAAAGCATGGTTTGTTTGGCTATAGGCCGTGCTCTACCCTGCCTAAAGGACATCTACACCAGGCAGTGTAAGACTAACGCTAGGAGAATTGTTAAGGATCTCAACCACCCAGATAATGGGCTTTTTTCCTGCTTTTTCCTGCTGTGGTCAGGAAAAAGATATCGGATACACCAGGCATTGAGAGGCTCAGGAAGAGTTTCTACTCTCAGGCCACTAGCATCCTAAATGTGGACTATTTTTACTTACATATTATTCGAAATTACTTATTATAGTTAACTTTTTTTTTTATTACTTATTTCCCTACTTTATTCTTATTCACACTTATTTTTATTGCATAATTGAAGGAGCTAGCGGACAATACATTTCACTATAATTATACCCTGTATTATTATATGTGACAAATAAATAAACCTGAATACCTGAAGATGAATTCCTGAGGTTCACTGATGGCTTCAAGAAATAGATTACTTACAAAATAGATTACAAAGTGCAGTTGGTAACAAAGTTAATGAAAAGTAAAGTGGCACAGCACAGTTATTTACAGGATCTCCAATATCTTTTAATGCTCAGTGGAATCCACAATGAACCGTTCTCATATTGGCACGTCTGACTGGAATTCATTTACATATAAAAGCCATGCGGTCTCACTCTCTCTCTCTTTTTGTTCCTCACTCTCTCATTCCTTTTTTTCCCTGCACACTTGTCTTTCATCCTCCCTTCTTCCTCTATATCCTCCAATCTCAGATGTGTATATAATATTTCAAAATAAATAAGTAAAATAATACATATAATCTAAGATAATAAAAAGCCACCCTTTGAATGTTGACGGAGTCTTGATTGGACGCTGCAGCTCCATGAGTTAGATGAAGCTCAAACAACGAAATCAAATGTTGTAAATTAATCTTTGCAGACACTTTACCTCCCTCCCTCACTTTCTCTCCCTCACTACGTGTTGAGAGATGGCGAAAGATGTTATGTACTGCACCCCTCGTATTTATGTAAGTTACCTTTATCAAAGTATGTTGAACTATAAAATATAATCCTTATCTCATGGTCCTAAGTAAAGATGCTACAGTGAATATGCAATTCACTGTAGCATCTTTACTTAGGACCTCATGCATCTCATCTCATTTAAAGTTGTTGTTTGTATACTGAAAAGAAAAACAACATATCCAGTTGGTTACATTTTTATATTCATAGCAAATTTTAATGAAAACTCTGGCATTTAAATGTGGCATTTAAAAATTAGACTTGGATTCGATATCAAAATACCAAGTCGTACTGATGAAACAGATGACTGTAATTTGAGACGGATAAAATCAGATTCAACACTATACTCGTCTCATTTGGATTCCATTTTATTCTGGTTCTTGTTGCTCTGTGATCAGTTGTACTCCAATACAATCAGTTCTTTGGTATCCTCTTTCATACATCTTAACTAATCTGCAATCGGTTCTATCGTAAGTCCTATTTCATTGATTTTAAACTGTTCGTCTTTGAATCTATTACCAGGTTGTTCTATTTTTCTTTATTTTCAGTAGTTGCTAGATTTCTCTTGCATAGACTACTCTGCTTCACTGTGTTTAACTTTGCTCTATTCTACTGCTGCACTAAATGTAAGTGTTAATAACAGTCCAATGTTGATTAATTCATTGATCAAAAAAATCTACAGTGAAAAAATGCCCAAACTGACATATGAAAACAGCTTGTTTTGTGCAACCAAAAGTCTAAAAAACAAAGACTACTATCACTATCATTGAAGTCTAAGAAACCAGCAAATTTTAACATTTAAGAAGCTGGAACCAGAGCATTTTTGACATTTTGCTTTAAAAAATGATTTCCATTTCTATTTCAATTACCAAATATGTTGCCAATTAATGTATTAGTTGCTGTGCCACACCCAGATTGTATTACACCCAAATCAGCTCACCTAAGTACTGGAGCCTCTCTGAAGTTTGTCAACCATTCTGTATTGAATACCAACTCTCCAATCAACTTAAGTTAGGTAAGCATCTCTACCACAAACAGTCTGAGAAAGGATCAGCTCTGTGACTTTCTGTCCTCACTAACACTTAGGTCTGTTAATGACAAAACCATGGAAAGAACATAAAACTGGGGCTACAACTAAAGATTGTTTTCATAATCGCTTAATCTGCAAATTATTTTCTCGATAAATGGATTAATCATTCAGTCTATAAAACATCAGAAAAATGCCTATCGCAACATCTCAAAACCCAAGGTAATATCAAATGTCTAGTTTTGTCCAACCAACAGTCCAAAACCCAAAGATATTCAGTTTACTATGTTTAGAAAACGAGAGTTTTAAGAAGCTGGAACCATCAAATATTTGGCATTTTTACTTAAAAAATTACTTACGACTAATCAGCTATCAAGATAGTTACTTTGGACCGAGTTAGTCACTTTTATCAGCTAATCAACTGTCAACTAATCATTGCAGCTCCGCACAAAACTATTTAAAGCACTAATCAATCTGTAAGTCAACGTTCAAAAATGTGCAAGGACAGGTTTGTAAGAGCACACGTTTTTTTTAGAGTTGAGTTTAAAAGTTCATTGTTGACCTTGGAAAGAGAAACTGACAAAACAATCTTACCTCAAGGTCCATTTAGTGGCAGTTCTGAAGCTTTCAATCATATCATGCATCAGCACATGGCGTTTTGAGAGCAAGCTAGATCAGAATTGTGAAAATGTTTCTAAAGGTGCAAAAGTTTTACTACTACTACTACACGACAACTACTAAATTTGTTTGGTGTTCTCACAGTATCTTGTCATTAATAAAGTTTCACACGAGCAGGACTACAGGGGGGAAAGCGGTAGAGATTCAGCAACTTATCACCTCCTCTTGGGCCTCCAGGAGGAGAGCAGCTCCCCCGCTGAGTGAGACAGAGGGCAGTGGAAGTTGCAGGGGAGACAAAGAGACAGGAAAGAAAAAGTGAGACAGAGAAAAATGGGGGTAGGCTGAGGACAGGAATAGAGAGAGAAAACAGAGGAGAGGAGAGGTAGGAAGGTAAATTGACTTTGAGGAGGTTAAACTCTGAGTCTATGCCCAGAAGAGACTGATTATGATAAGGAGAAGAAAGGAGAGAGAGGAGACACATATTTCATTAAGGAATAGGCATGGGGAGGGGTGAATGTTGCTTTTTTTTT
>NTHP01000224.1:483300-573928 GCA_003416845.1 Oplegnathus fasciatus | reverse complement strand
TTTACCTGCGTTGTTAGACAAGCTAATTAGGTTAGCAGCTAATTAGCTTGTTTTGATTCACTAAGTCACCTTGACCCAAGCTTTGACCTATTGGCTACTTACTGAATAGACACACACTATCAGGCAGACAAACAAAAACACACACACACGCGCACGCACAAACAAAGACAACCATACAGCCGTACACAGACACGCACACACAAAGACATCCAAAGAAAAATACGTGTGCACGTACACACACAAATACATACACACGAACACACACACCTTTGGAATTGCTGTATAAGTAGCAAGCAGACAGTTATATTGGATTTGTTTGGGGGGTCAGGTCCAATGAAATTAATCAAGTTCTCTTCCACAAGTACAAAAACTCTCTTGCTCTCTCTCACTGTCTGCATGCCTCTTTGTATACACCTCTCTCTCTCTCTCACTTAATGCCCGTCTCTCTGTTTGTAAGCCTGTTGTCCTCTGCCTGTCTCTCTCTTTCTCTCTCAGACACACACACACACACACACACACACACACAGTGAGGCTTTCCAGGTGTTGCATTACTGTAATAATAAGTTTATAATGCCTGAAGTGTAATCAGATCATGTCTTATTGTAACTGGAATCAGATTACACATTATTGTAATTGGACGGCACACAGATTAAATTACACTGTGAAAGACAGTTAGCAGACCACAGCTCAATTATTTTATGCCTCTCCCTGAGAAACTGGGGGAGAGTCAGAGAGGAGACAACAAGTGAAGAGGTGGCGAGAAATATCAGGGTAGAGTATAGATCCATGTGGGAATCAAACCTGTTTAATGGTTTTTTAACCTTCATTACCATAAGAGGGTGGTTAGAAAAGTGGTCTTTTCTAGGGTTGGGGCGATATAATGATGTTTACATTGAGACAATATAAATTTCTCAACCATCTAGAGCTGCAACAATTAATTCAATTAGTGGATTATATGATCGACAGAATATTAACAGGCAACTATTTTGATAATCAATTAATTGTTTAAGTAATTTATTAAGCAAAAATGCCAAACAGTCTCTGGTTCCAGCCTCTCCAATGTGAGGATTTGCTACTTTTCTCTGTTTTATATGACTGTAAACTGAATATCTGGGTTTTGGACCGTTGGTCAGACAAAACAAAATATTTGACAACGTCAACTTGGGATTGTCATTAACATTTTATAGACCAATCAATTAAAGAAAAACACAGGCAGAGTAATTGATAATGAAAGTAATTGTTGGTTGCAGCCGTACAACTGTCAGGACGGCTGGATTAACCTATTCAATTAAGCCCTGTATTAACACTTTATTTAGGAACATGGACCATATGAGCACAGTATAAACTAGAAGCTCTAAGCTCTCAAGATCAGGTAATGATGCAGGACCCACCTCAGTTTATTATGTACTTTATTGGTGCACATTTGAAACAAATTGATATTCCAAAAACCATTGACACACAGTGATCTGGGGGCTTTTGGGGCTCTTCGAGGTCTGGGGCAGTTGCTGGCTTTTCCCAGCTGGTAATCCACCCTGTAAGATAGTTTTGCATACTGTGTATACTGTAGTATCTGTCTCTTTAATATATCTACGTGTATTAGATCATTGTAGACAACGTAAATAAATGAGAAGGACAAATTTATGGCAATTTTGAAGTTTTACATCAGTTGATGTGTCAGGTGTTTCATTTGCTGGTTTAGCCAAAAACAGACATCCCCATGTGGTCATTTTGATGCATATCACATTATATGTTATATGTTGTCACAATATAAAATGACATACACCATTATTTATTATTATTTTATAATTCTATCTACTCCACCCACTCCCAGTCTTTTTCAGAAGAACTGTCTCTGACTCTCTCATTTATACATGTTGAAGGACTGTAGATAGCATAACTCTAGGGATGTACCCGAGTCAGAATTTTGTCAGATTCGACTACTCATTCCTTTTTTTTTTCTTTTTTTCATACAGACTATTTGGCAATCAGAAAATCAATTGGCATGAGCTTCAGTGATGATTTAGACCACATTAACATAATCAAATGCAAAAGAGTCATGGGAACATATTTTTGAGCATTTAAAAATCAATAAGAGACAGCTGCATATGATGCAAGATTTTAATTGCAGCCTATTTGAATTGCTGTCATATGATGTTGGGCTACCATATGGATTTGTCGGAATAATGAGACAGTCAGCACACATGTATTTCTGTTTAAATCAAGCTAATTTTTTTTTCACTTTAAACATTAAAAACAACGTGTAAATGAATAAACAAATGAAACAGTTTGGCCTATATTAATCACAAGTACGACGACCTTCAGTTCCCTCCACCTCACTCCCCGCTACTAGGAGACTACTTCACCAGGAGGAGAGCGAGCAGCAGCTCCAGATACGGACCTTCAGTCAGCGGCTGTAGCAACTTGAATTCAGCCAGCACAAAGCCCAGCACCGGGGGTCTGATCCCGGACCGCCTCGACTCCACGCCAGATCAGCAAACTTTCTGCCATTACACAAGTTAGACCCGGCACTGCCGCTGGCCACCAGCCTGCTGTGAAAATTGGAATTCGCATTTTATCTACCTGGACAGGTCTTAAAGCTGCAGTCGGTAGGACTGAGAAAAGAGTGAAGTACAACTTCCAGGTCCCTCCCCCTCTCTCTCCGCTGCGCTCCAGCTCATCTCCAAAGCCCCTCCCCACAGAGTTTTTAGCTTGCTTTTNTTTTCTCATCGCGTGGTTGTTCGGTGGTTGCTTGTCCGCCACTGAGTCCGCTCACTGAAGATACGGCACTTGACGGAGTTAGCTCATGCCCGGGCTTCTGTCTTTTTTATCCTGTTATTGTAATGCACACTGACTGACAAATAAAAAACAATTGCTTGACGGGGTATGTGTGTGTGTGTGTGTGTGTGTGTGTGTGTGTGTCTCCGACAGATGATTCGACTCATCAACTTTAAGGGGGCAGCCCTACATAACTCTCTTTTTTCAGGCTTTTTGGGTTTCAAACCTCAACCTTGAGACTAGAAGGTCCAGACTACCATCACTCACAACTTCAGCAGTTGAAAAAACAAGAAATTTGGAGAAAATTCTGTTTACCATTTCCCACACCAAGTCTAACTGTTTACAAGCTGACATTAGCAGATGCCAATCCTCAACATTTTGCTGCCTCCAATCATTAAGGCACAGAGCTGTATCAGCTGCCAAGCTTACAGCACAAAATACTAACATGAGAGGGAATGGCTCTGATATTTATAAAGATGAAGCTGACACATACACACACATTCATCACATCTTCACCCTTTTTCTGCCCTCTCACTCAAATATACAGAATATAGATTATATAATGTTATACACGTCACAAAATCATCTCCTCTTGTACTTTTTTCTTTGTGTCTGGTTTTATTTTCACAGTATCATATGTATTTGTATGCCACACACACAACACACTGACACACACAGACTAGTGTAATGGTGCATGCTGTAAAAATGAAGGCTAGCTTGATGATTCAGAGTAACAGCCAGGATGAAGATGTCAGGGTTGTCATCTACAGGGTTGTGTGTGTGTGTGTGTGTGTGTGTATGTGTGTGTGTGTGTGTATGTGTGAGAAAGCTCGGGACTGAGGCCTTTTACCACTGAACTAAATCAGATCATTACATAGCTTCGTAACAGCATTGGAAAAAAAATATATATATATACATATTGTATATATATATATATATATTTATTTATTTATTTAAGGACAAACCACAGCTGCATTTTACAGGAAAAGTACCAAAAATATATTTGACAAATGACAGCTGCAATTCAAAAGCAAATTGACATATTGCAAAAACAGTTCGGGAGGGAGGGTTAACCTTTATTTTTGATTGTGGCTAGCAACGAGACGACACGAAATAAGAAGCAGAAGGCATGCAACAAAGGTTCCCAGCTGGACTCGATCGGGGGATGTTTAATTACATGGTCAGCATTTTAGACCCCGAAGGGCCGGGCTATGCTATGCTAGAAGAACTAGTTTGTACAACGTCTTGTCTGACTACATTGGAATGCTAAAATGTTTTTATCTGTTCTGTATGGCTACAATCAGCTCAGTGAAAAGCCGGCCATCAGAGGGTGGGGGTGGTGGGGGGGTGATATTTTTTTATGGATAACAGTGCACCTTTTTGCACACTCTATCCTCTAAAGCCTGGCGCACACTAGAGGATTTTCAAATCTTAAGTGATTTTAAAAACATGGGAGACCACAGACATAACACATTAACATTAATTACTATTTTACAGACACATTTTTAATATTTTAGTTGTAAGAACGGACACACCAGATGATTCAGTCAAGATGCAGGACCACACACTTGGCGTTTTTACTAAACGATTTCAGAGTGGCGATTCCAGGGACTTCAGAAAAAAACAAACATGGATGCCGTTCCATATTAATATTACTGTACTTTGGGCTTGTACGACGGTCAATTGCTGGGTAGAAAAACATATGCGTCACGCGCTCTTTCAGCACCCTGCCTTAAATTTCCTTGCTTTTATTTGTATTACAATGTTGACAGGTAGAGGACAGAATGGGATTCAGGGATATGCTCAGAATGACAGCCAAGGAATTTGAGGTCCTGCTCATCAGAGTTGCACCCCTGATAACCAAGGAGGATACAAAACTGAAGCTCGCCATCACTGCCAAGGAAAGACATGCCATAACACTGAGATTCTTGGCAACAGGTCTGTGACTGAGATTACACTCTGTATCTTTACTTCAGTCAGGATAACTCACATACTGATATAATAGGCTTATTGATGGCTGTGACACGGCAATGGGTTTGGTTTTTGTTGGCTCGCTGTTGCATGCATGTGCATAATCTTTGGTCAGCAGTAACATAATCCCCCAACGGTACATGAAGGCAGATCTGAGCAAGTGGAGCTGGGGAGTGTGTGAATAAAGCAGTAAAATCCTGGTGATACATGGAACTACATTAGGGTGTGTGAATGATGATTCGTTCACTTGTAAATGTGTACTATTGAGCAGCCCAATCAGCCAGGTAGTTTCCTGACTGAACTTGCATTGCTCATTTGTAATGGATATTTTTTTGTTCTCTTTTTTCTTTTAGGACAATCATTTTCATCCTTCCATTTCCAATACAGGATTGGAGAGTCCACAATCTCAATGATTATTAGTGAGACTTATGAAGCCCTGCACCAGACCCTTAAGGGGGGATTTCTGAAGGTAAGCTTGAATATGACCATACAATCCTTGCCCCCAAAGCTACTGCATTTTGTAATATATTCTCCTGCATTTTAAACTCTATTTGGCGTATGTCAAACATCAGATCTGCCTCATTGACACCTTTGGGAACCTGATGTTGATGCTTTTAATTAAATGAAATAAAACACCTAGACATTTTACTCCACGTAGTCAAGATGAAGCCCATTTAAATATATAGCTTTGACCATAGTGAAAAAATGGAAGGGGTATTAGTTCTTACTTAAAGTGCGACTTAACGTCAGGCCACTTTTGTGAGTTTGCTTTCACTTTTAAGGTTAAAACTATAGCCTAGAAGGATAAAAACATACTAGACTGACCTTGGTACACTGTAATGTCAGCAACATAGCTGCAAGCAGGTAACAAAAATAGATGCGCCAGTAAGCAAGCACTGACAATACTATTTGCACTGATATATGAAAATGTTGTTTCAGACTCCAAAAACAGAGGTGTGGCAGCAAATTGCAGAAGATTTCTACCAGTAGTGGCTGTTTCCCCATTGCCTTGGTGCCACTGATGGGAAACACATCAAGATACTGTACAGCCACCAGCACACAGTAGAAGCACCTTCCGCAAATACAAATGTCGGTTCTCCGTGCAGATGATGGCTGTTGTTGATGCGACATGCCAATTTAGATATGTCAGCGTGGGTGCACGGGGCAGGACCTCAGATGCTGGAATCTTTGCCCAATCAGATTTAAAGGGAGCACTTGACCGGGGCCTCCTCAACATTCTCTACGCAAAACCACTGCCAGGTTCAGCCACTGAAGCCCCCTATATGTTTTTGGGGGACGATGCAAACCATCTCCATTGTGAACTAATGAAGCCATTTCCTTTCTGCCAAATGGACCATGGTCAGAGGGTATTCAACTACAGACTCTCCTGAGCCACAGAGTGGTGGGGAATGGTTTTGGCATTCTCACCAGCTGGTGGAGAATATTCCGCATCACAATAATGCTCAACCCTGACAAGGTAATAAAGATCAAAACAAAAGGGATGGCACTACACTCTCAAGGCCAAGAGGATAATTTATTAATGACTGGACTACCTGACCTTCATCATATGTTCAAGGGACCAAAATGTTATTATGAATAAAGCATCTACTTGGCTTTCAGAGTGTAGCGCCATACCTTTTGTACTTTGATTTAGGCTGCACTTCTCACACACGCACACACACACAAGATGCACTGATGTGCCTGCACCACCAGTAACTCTGGTGCTACCATTACCTCCTGCGTACATAATACAAACAAGTGCAATAAGGAATGTATATACATACATTCATGTGTAAATTAATATTTATTTAATTCATTCCTATTCATATTTTTGCCCTTCCATAGACATTACTATAGTTTTGTCCGCTATTTTGTATCTATGTCTCTAACAGTCATTGCTGTCCACTGAAATGCCCTAACCTTAGCTAATCAAATTTTCTTGTATGTGCAAACATACTTGGCAAAATAAAGAATACTGATTCTGAAGTTGTTTGGAACATAGAGTTGTTCTCTCAAGGTAGTGAAGATCACTATGGCATGTGTGTGTGTTTTCATACCTCCCTGTATGCAGTCTGGTCAGAGACATACCTACCCCCTGCACTGGCTGATTGGGAAGATGGAGACCACATGCTCATGGAGAGCAACTGAAGGACTGATGGCCTAAGAGCAATGCAACCTCAAAGGCTCGCAACACCCCCATGGCTGCCAAAGAGCTCTGTGACAAGCTCAACAGCTATTTTGTGACACCTGCAGGCCAGGTTCCTTGGCAGGAGAACTATATTTAGAGTGATACAAATCCAAGTACAAGGATCATACCTGTGTTTGGGAAAGATTTTGCCAATTTTCTACATTATGCCTGTCTTCTACAATGATTCTGGTGGTTGAAATCTACAAATAGCCACTGTCTGTGTACCCTGCACATACTGTAGCATGTTTGATGATAATTGAAATAAAAATGCATTTACATTACTTTGTTTCCTTTATTTTAATGAATACAAAATAATATTTAACAATATCAGGAACATTGGGGTGTCTTTAAAGACTACATTCAAGGTGTTTCAAACTATTTTTAAGAAATTGCACTTATGTAAACATACCTTCAAAAGGAAAATAAGAAGTGTAAATAAAATTCACCCTTGGGTGTTACAAATGGCACCTCAGCATTAAGGTATATATTCAAAATGTTTTAAAGTGCTAGTAGCATTGAACTGCAACAGCAAAATAGAACAAATAAGAACCATGCATTTGTTTACAAAACTAACATTTTTAAACCTTTCCTGGAATTTGTCTTTTATTCTCTGTAAACAGCAGAAAACAGTGTTTGTTTTTCTGTTTACTGCTCGACATCACAACATGACATTCCCATAAAGCTATGAGGTTTTAACTGATGGTGGCGAGGTAGTGACTGCATAGGTATGTGTGTGGGGGGCTGCTGGTGAGAAAGTGACTGTAAAGGTGTGTGTGGGAGGAACCTGTACAGGTGGAGGAGGGGGACACATAGGTGGTGGAAGGTATGAGGATGGCATTGAAACTGGCTGGTCACACTCCTTGGTCTCATATACATCATTCATAATCTTGTCCTTGTCGTCAGCACACGGTTTTTCTTTATCAACCTCAGGTCCTCTGCTACTTGATTCCCAAACATGCCATCACAGTCAGCAGCTGGCTTCTGGATTGCAACAGACATCCCCTGTAACAAATCAAGCTTCCGCTTTTCAAAGGGGATCAACAGTTTGGCCTTTGTTGCGCTTTTTTGCAGGCTTGAGAGTAGCAGTGAGCAACACTCACCATCATTTTCTCGGGTATATGGTTCAGATGCAGTGGTTGACAGGTTCCCTGCAGTGTCGTCAGACATCTCTGACATGTCGTCTGGGTCACTGACGATGTCATCTGTGTTCTGCTGTGCTGCCATTGCATCTTTCACCGGCTGATCAAGCTGTAACAAAGGTCATGTGCCACTGATGCATACAAATTTAATCAAAATAGAACAAAAACAATTTCTCAATATTTTCACAACACTGTAATGGTAATTGTATCTGCTAGTCTAATCTTTATATGAGTATCCGAAGCTTTCTAGGACCTGTACTGAAACAACTGTAAAAACACTCACACTGGTCTCTGTGGAACGCTGGGTGATATGTTTTTTGAAGAAATCCAAGGATGTCAAGAGCCACCTCTGCTTCAATGTCAGTGCTTTGTCCTCACTACTGCTGGGTTTTGGTTTAAGGAGCTTTGAATACTGGGTTCTAGAGCCCGACCGATTTATCGGTTGGCCGATTTTATTGGCCAATATGGGCCTTAAATGGGCCTATCACAGATATATCGGATTGGCGTATATTTTTTTCCAATATGCGCTGATATGAAAACTTTTTTTTCAGACCACATAATACAGAAAACGATGCTTGGGGTGATTTAGAAATGGTGTCATCACATAGTTTGTCCAGCAGGGCGCGCTCCGACTCCATTATTTACAATCCTCTCAGCACGTCTGAGCGCATGTAGCAGAGTTACATCACAGCTGAGCAGACGGTGGAGTCAAGCGGTCATACTCGTTTGCTACATTAGCTAGCTAGCTAACCACGTAGCTACTTTCATACCTTGTCAGTTGAGAGGAAGCTAATGTGTTAGCATCTTAGCCCGTTCTGCCGTGACTGCCGAGTTGTCAGTTTCAGAAAGTTACAAAAATTGTAAAACACGGTCCCCCAATCCAACGTCAGAAAATGGTACAATTTGACCATTCAACAAGCAGTTGTGAAGGAGTATACTGGCACCTTAAAGCCATGCTCAGACAGACAACAGTACTGCATGAAAAAAATCCGCCTCGTCATTCATTTGAATGGGACTGCGTTGCCTGGCTCAACTTGGCGGCATCATCTGGCATGGCGCTACAGTAGCCAATCAAATACACACAAGCATACATTCCTGGTAGTTTATTTTGTAAAGTGAACACTGTATTATAAAGTTTACCTCACCATCTATGCAACTAAAGATAATTTGAGTGCCACCGTGATGACTTTCTGGAGTCGTAAAATCCTGTCTAGTATTATAAACCACTGCACCGTGTTTGTCCTGGATCCTGTGTAATCGCCTCACCAGTACCCTAAACAACACGCCCCCACCAAAACAACCACTTGCGCTGTTTTAATGCAGATATGTTTTTGGGCTGAACACCCAATCCACCAGCACCCCACACAAAAACAGTCTGAAGATGCAGAAAGAGTAGGTACAACCATAATGATTGCTGGCTGGACATACAGTAAATGTCCCTGCCACCTTACTGTAGCCTGTCTGGGTACCTATAGACCAATCAATTGTAGAAAAATTATCTATAATTGGAGTGCACTCTTGGGCTGATCGAGATGACCTCGACAAGTAAGACCTTCTTAAGTCTGTGATGTCACGCAAGGAACGGTGGAGGCTTGGTAGTTGGTCAGATGTACACTTATTCTTTGTCTTCCTAGAATTTACATTGTCAAGAAAGGAGGAGAGACACAGTGTGCCTCGGTGTGTGTGCCTGAAAAAAAGGTGCATAATGTAATTTTGGTCCAAGCATGACCAGGACTTGAGATTGTGCTACCGGCCTGCTCAGACCAGCTCAGAGTTGTACAACCCAAAGCACAGCTGTGGTCTGTGCTGTTTCTGTGTTGTGACAAAAGCACCCTCTATCACCTCACAAAATCACATAAACCGCTTTCATGTATGATTTATGTATATTACAATTGCCTGTTCAGTTTGATCATAAATTCTTCAGGAAAAGCGAATTCTTCTAAAATAGACACTTTTCCTCTTCACCAAAGAGTCACCACCTCATGGCGGGGAGTGCACTGCTTTTAAAGAGGTGAGAGAAGATGGATTAATGCCAGTCCCTACAGTCACACACCCACTGACAAAGTTATTCCTCAAAATCCCACTTAGTTTCCAACCGCATCACAGGTGAACCGCATGCCTCTGGCCCCAGAAATACCAGACATGGACACGGTGCCCTGTGTGATCTCTGCGGTTGACTGCACTTTGCACCTGTGCCATTGCTTCCCAAAAATATCACGAAAGACCTTGACCGAACTTTCCCTCAAGCCATGTTTCATCCTTCTGTCATCTTTATCATCATCCAGTCATCTTCATCGTTCACAGTGTCTTCATCACATCATTCATCTTCACACTGACTTTTATCTTGGAGAATGAAAGAAAGATGGGGATGAAGTTTGTTGTAGAGCAACTGCTCACTGTTAGCGGTAGAGTACACAATGCAGCTATCAAATTAATGAGACCAATTGCTGTATTGGTCACATTAAGTAACACCCTTTATTAGTTTGTGTATTTTTTTGCCCACAAATTGGTGCACACATCACGCACTACAAGATTCTTCGCTTTGATTTTGGTTATGTACCTCGACATAAACAGGGACAGGTTTTTACATAAGTTGCATTTCAAATATACAATATTTTCCAAATTTTTCAGTATTTTGATGTGGAATTGCAGCTTGCAGATTGTGTTTTTGCCTTCTCCCTCATTTGTGCAGCAATGAAAAAGAAGACCAGCCACCAACTGTGGAGGAGAGAGAAGCCGGTGAGACGCCATCATTATGAATATGGTATACTGAAGATAAAGTTGTAGGTAAATTGTAGGGCCCAAATTGTAAAATCCAGTGAGTCTGTGTATGTTTATGTGTACATTAAGGTCAACTGAATATACAAACTTGAATAGTATTATACTAAAACACCTAAATCTAGTTCCCATCCCTTCCATCTGGTTTCTTTATGAGCTCTCATTGCATAAATAAATTGGATCATAACTCTGAAACCTGTCATCATATATCTCACCTTGCAGATGTTGTGCTGTGTTCAAGAAACAGTACTTAGGAGTGGACATCTGGGCTTTTGCACAGTACACAGCCTCCTGTCTCAGCGTCAACTACAAACCCCTATTGTGTGGTTGCTGTGTCTGGCAGGGGTGCCTGCCTTTGTATAGTGGACCTGTGCCCTATCCTCTATATCATTCCCTGACACCTCAATGTGTTTTTCTGTGAGAATCATTATGACAGATGAGATTGTTTGCAACTGCAAGCGCCATATCAGGTGACTGCAAGTGGTCCAATATGAATTATGTAATACAAAGAGGTCCTCGAATAATTAAAAGCTGAAACAGAGCACAAAGCTCCCCTACATTCAGTCCGTCTACATACATTTCATCATCTGACGACTGTAGCAGCTCAGAGCGTGTGTTCTACTCTACTCTTACAGTGAGAGGACATGTTGTGTTGACTTGATTTCTTTGCAAATATTCTATCCAAACAGACTTGTTTTTTAGGCACACACACTTTTTTCAAGAATATATATACATATACTTAAAATTTAGGCCAAGAAATATGTGGATTTGGGTGCACTCAGTGAAGAACAAGATAGAGCGATATGCACATATGGTACGATGCCTCTGTTCCTGTATCACTGCCTAATTAAAAACACACACACACATACAAAACATGGTTGTCTGAAGCCAGAAGCTTGTAAACTGTGATTCAACTTTCAGCCTGGATGAACAAGAGAGGTCTTTCCATCTGATTTCACTCTTTCATTCTGTCACTCTTTCAGCCTCCCATTCCTTTTTGCCCTCGCTCTTAATTTGTTTTGCTACCCTATCTCCCTCTCACACAGTCTTTCTTTGTCTCTCAAACACCTTTTCCACTAACCCAAGTCCATACTTTTCTCCCTCACTTGCTTTCAATTAGTCCTCTTGTCCATTTCTTATCACCTGCCCTTAATTCCTCCTTCTCTCCCTTCATCCTTTCAATTCGTGCTTCCTTTTTAATTTTCCCCATTTGATTTTCCTTGTTTGCTGGCACAACTCCTCTCTCTCCCTTTGCCTCATTATGTCTCTCTCTTTCTCATCTGTCAGTCTATCTCCCTCCTTTCCGCGCTGTTTTTCATTCCTCTCTGCTTCTGTCCACCCCCCTTGTCTTGATTTACTATGCGCACACCATTGCTCTGTCATCCAACCATCCAATTCTTCATTCCTTCTTTTGTTAATTCTCTGCTGAGTAAGTTTGGTTTTCTAAAACAAAGCAAACCCCAGGTGGAATTTTAAAAAATAGAGAAAATCTTTTTTTTTCATCCATTATTGCTGCCGGGCAGCACAGTGGCTCAATGGTTATCACTGTCACCTCACAGCAAGAGGGTCCTGGGACCTTTCTTTATGGCGTTTCCATGTTCCCTGCTTGTCTGTGTGGGTTTCCTGTAGGTGCTCTAGTTTCTTTCCAGAGTCTAAAAACATGCAGGTTACTCTGGGTGAACTGTAAACTCTGCATCTTGTGAATGTGGTTATTGTCTATTGTCTATGACCTGTCCCCTGCCACTTTACCAATGCATGTTTGGATTGGTTTGTGCCCTCTTTGAGCCAGCATGGTACAAGTGGGTAATAGAAAAAGGATGGATGGATAGATATTGCTTCCTTGGCGAGTTCATCAAGTGGCAGCTCTGTGATTAAATGTATTAATAATCCAATACAACTGCAGTTAAATCAATTCCTCTCTGACAAAAGCAAACATTATAACTTTATAAAGATAGGAATTTTTACAGGGCTGTTTTACTGGATTGTATTTGATTATACAGGTGTACGTATTAAAAATCTGGTAATTCAGCGTATTTTCACCTGATGGGACAGAAAAGGTAAAAGACAAGCTACAAACTCACCAAGCCTGCAACAGAGCACAACGTCCAGGTGTTTTTATAGTCAGGGCACATTGAGGTTTGACTGAATTCAAACCCCAAGGTCTAGTGCAGTCTCTCAAGACTTTCGCCTTTCCCAAACATATTTTTTAGATCTGAGAAAAAAAACCCTTGAGTAGGCACAGAATCTGCAGGAGGTCCAGCAGCTCTGAATGCTGCAGGTGGGGGTGGACATGGTAAATCCCATTTGTGCTATTTTTTATGCCTGGTCTTTTGTTTGACGCTGTACATAAACCGCAAGAGTCTGGGGCACAATGCATCACATCTGCACCAGAGAAATTGATGCAATCCGCCCCGTAGTGATTTCTCGTGTGCTTTCCTTGAATACTGCAATCATTTGCTCCAGTTGTGGATTTCTCTTGTAATCAGTGCACCTCATCAGTGATCAGTAATTTGTGCACCATCATGTCAACATGGTAACAGACTGGAACAAAAAATATCTTGTCGTGTGAGCGGCACAGCCATTTTGAGATTTGAGACACTGCTGCAGTGCACTTAGCTCAAAGAATACTACCATAGCTGGCTACATATGCTAGACTTACAGCTTTGATCTATCAGTGTGATCTCTGATTTATCGCACAGCGTCATTCAGTTCAAATAAAATAAGTAAATCTGAAAACAGCTAGGAAAATGCTTAGAAAAATCTATATTTTTTGTTCTTAAAGGATGAGACGTGGAAGTCTTTGTTTACTGTTTCTCATATGAGCAGCTGCGTCAACAAAAGTTTAATCCAAAACTAAAATAAGTCCAAAACAGGCACTGAAAGGCGTCAAGAAAATTATAACCTAGAGTCATTACTTACAAGGTTTTTTTACATGACTGCAGCTTAACTGGTGCAGTGACAAAAGTCAGAGTTTGGCTGTTTGCTTATGAAAATTAAAAAGACATACTGAATTAAGTAAAGGTGAAAGAGGAGAGAGGGAGAAGGACAGGTAATACTTAGTGTATTTCTATCACTTCATAGAAAGTATGGAAAGTTTGTGACAAAGAAAGACAGAAAATGTGAGCCAGCGGGAAACAGTCAGACTGTGGGTGAGGGTGTCTACAATATGTCAGGCCTGAACCAATTCACTTACAGTTCAATAAAAAGTGACAAGTGATATTTCTTTTCTCTGGCAATCATTCTGTATAATGTCACTTTAAACCCAAATCTATTGACCTCTATCACAGGTAGTGCTGACTCTCTGCTGCAGCCTCATAATACATTTGTGACGGTGACGTATAATTCTTTTTGAATACGAGAGTTTTGTGGGAGTTATGGGACAATTCACCACCAAGGTGAAATAACTCATTTTTTCCACAACAATTAATCTCATTAATTTGAGACAGACATAAGACTGAAACTGTTTTATTATTTGATGGAATTTAATTTTTCACTGGCAAAATAAATGTTCGGACTCTACCTATGATTGATTTGATCTGAATTTGGCCGACATCAAAGTAATAAAATCTTCATGGGAAAAAGTTTTTTTTATTTGAACAACATGTTCCCACAATGCTGAAATGAAAATGAGTTTACCCAAAACCTTGTTGTGTTTATTTATATCACAAATACAGAGGAGGAGAGAAAAATATAAAGAGAAAGAGAAATACAGGTAGATACCAAGCAAAAGATCATTATTTGCAAAGTCCTATGATATCATTCATCACAATTCTTCAAAAAGAAGATATGAAATTCATTTCAATGTATGCTGGAAACAAAATCCTGATCCCAAACTCAAAGACCGAAAGAGACAAGGAGAGACAAACAGACACAGAGAGGTGAATGAACAAGAAAACAAAGCAGAACAAAGAAGCTGATGCCATCTGGCTTGTTGTTCTTCCTTACAGCTGTTACACACATACACACGCACGCACACCCTCTGAGCACACCCCCACCTCCAGCATCTCTCTCTGCAGGACACCAACAATATTTTAATGTGATGCTGTCCTGAGGTGGACAGAAAGTGGAATAAGTCTCTTTGGGATTTGATAGAATTGCAAATGACAGTCAGAGTAGACGGAAAAAGGCCGGGGCCGCGCTCAGAGCTTGTTCATGACTCCATCAATAGAGTTCACCGACTGTACGCACAGAGCCATATGTAATTTGCAGGGCCTCTGTTATAAAATGTATAGTTCATGTCCTCTCTTGTCATTGGCCGAGTCACACTTTAAGCTGTTGTAAGACACCTGACGAACACACACCTGTGACATATTTACAAAGACATACAGTAGGTACTTTTTCCAGGAGCACCGTCACTTCACAGTCACTCCCGGCTGCAGTTTTCTACTGTTGGCCACTAAGCAGCGTGGCAAGAGCGGAGTGAAACAAGCTGTTTTTGAGTTGCTTCTGGTATTTCAAGTACTTCAAGAGCTGTGGTGTTTGCTAGAAGAAAGGCATTGAATAATATATAATTATTTGTTGCCTAAAATGGTTAATTAAACATTTGCACTGTTTCGATTGGTGTGTTCTAGCAATGAGCCGGTTTACAGTAAATTTAGTGGAACCTCACCTCATGCTGAGAGAAGAGAAGACGAGGGAAGCTGTAGTTCTCTGTGAGCTGTTCTAATGTCAGCATTTCTTCCAGAAGCATAATCACAATAATGACAACTAACATAACTGACGCACACACACACATATATATACCTACTATTGTACTATAAGAATAATTCAGAATTGTCATCGTAGGCTGGTATGAAAAGTAAAGAACAAAGTAAAAGAACAAAGTAAATCTCAATGTTATGCAGTACTACTGACGTCCGTCCTTCGAGTAAGGACACACATAGTTTCCATATTTTTCTTTCTATCAATTTATCCTTATTTCAATACATCTCCGGCCTTCTTTTCCTTTTGAGAAGGTCTTTCATTTAATGTGAAATATTTATTTTGTGTTTCCCTCTGAAATTAAATGTCCTGCCGCTCTCTTTAATAAAGCTGAAATAAATATAATTCACCGTCTTTATCACTGTCTTTCTGTCCAAGCTCTCCTGCATTTCCCTTTTGTTTGATCAGCGAGAAATTGTTCACTGTCTAAAACTACATCTATTATATGACGTCAATTTACCTGTAGCAAGTCTGCCCTTAATCTATTCCATTAATTTTAGTATTATATTTTTAGTAGCACAGTCAGTGGTGCAAAAGTAGAGAAAACTCACATACAGCAGAAGACCAACATGTCAGTTTTAGCTGAAACAACCAGATTCTTTCTTATTTTAAACCTATTACAATATGTCTTGGTATATTTACAATACTGTTGGTTTAACCACCAACATCACCAGTATAGCTATCCTGTCTTGTAGTCTATGATACAACTTCAAATAAATACCATCCTTTACATTGAACCAGCGGTTGCGTTAACCGAATATTTTCCGTCATTGACTGATTTTTTTTTTAACAATGATGGAAAGATCTGAAGGCCGTCCGTCATTTTGACAGATTAGAACAGAGGGCGATCTACCGTAACTTTGAGTGATTAACACCCCTGCCCATCATACTCATTGCTTAGAGAGCCTCTGTGACCACTACAGGATTTCCTCCCGGTGAAGCAAGTGCTTGCAGGATCAGGAAATCCCACGTTCAGAGCCGACTTCTGATCTCTTATCTGGGAGAAATGTTCCCCGACTTCAAAACTTTGGCTGAAGTGGCGCTGGTAATTCCAGTCTCCAGTGTGGCAGCTGAGCGCAGGTACATGAAAAGTGACCACACGGTCGGTGTCTCTGTTCATCTTTTCTCTCCATGCCCTTATAAATGCATAATCTATAAGCTTGTTCTGTATATTAATTAGTAAAAAATGAAAATGAATGAAAATTAAATGCTATTAAATATGTGTTATTATCATTTAAAAAATTAAAATTACAATGACGGGTAATAACAGATTATGAAGGAATTTTGACAGTCAAAATGATGGACAACAAGAAAGTCGCAACCTCTGCATTGAACATACAAATTTAGGTACACTGAGGCACAGTTTGAATTAGGTTAATAAGCCTAGCTAACACATCTGACAATACAGAAAGAACATAGCAAAGGCATTAACTCAAGGCTGCGAAAAAATACTGTCCTCTTTTCAGAGAACCCTACATGTTTTCATGCAATCAGTTGGAGTCTTGAATAGTTTTTTATAATGTTTTTTGAACAATAAAGACTTTTCTGTTCTGTAGCGAAAAGGCTACAGTGTATGTTACAAATCCTGCAGAAGGCATGCTGCAACTAACAGAGCTTAACACAGCTCTGTTAAATTGCTGTCCGTACAGTTGTGGCATCAGCTAAAAATTAAAACAACTTTGTGAAACCCCTGTGCTGCTGAAGGTGACTTAGAAATCTTTGGACTCATTGATAATTTACGATCAAGTCTGAGTAATGTCTGAGGCAAGTCTGAAGTCAATAATGATGAGTTGCACATTAAAACTAAAGCCTGTGAGGGACTTTCGTGGAAGTCACCAACTCAAGAGTACATTTCTCCCTTACTAAAATGGTAATACCATTGACCTGCTCTTTTGGAGCAGATTGGGATACAGTGTCTTGCTCAAGGACACTCAGACATGTAGTCAGGAGTCAAGAGATTGAACCACCAAACCTGCAATTACTGAATGACCCACTGGAGCACCTGACCTTGTTGCCTACACAATTTAGTGTGAAGCGAGGAAGTGAGACCACAATGGCATTGTCAGATCCAATTAACATTTCTCAATAGCGCAGTATGATCAACCAGCTTTTCCCCACATTACAAGATACAGATGGATTTAATACATGTTCAAAATCATTATGAAATTCTTTAAATTAATTTCAGACAGCCAGTAAAACTAAACAGTTAGATGCTAATCTTTTCTCAAATTTAGTCTGACTGGTAGAACAATAACAGTATCTAGTGTTTGTGAGCCATTAGCCACTCTGGCCGGGGAATAAAAGGGTCAGTTTCCTGCTCTGGTTAAGAGCCTACTTTGTGATTAACCGCTGATTTATGGTCTCTTGGAGAATTAGACTCCCCTTTTCTCTCCTGACTGTGAAATCATATCATAGAAGGGGAAAAACACTGTCTAGTGTGCCATTGAGTGGAGAAATTCAATCATGTGTATTTGGGGGCTTCGGTCAAGGTGAATTACAGAGCCACTATGCTGGCCAACAGAAAGTTCTGCAGTTCTAGACAGCACGTGTACATGTATTTTCAGCATACTGTCTGGTAATTGAAGCAGAAAAATAGAAATCCCTGTACAATCTACTGCTGACCAATATAGCAGACCTGCAATTAATTCTACATTTATCAGCTTTATCATATTCAGTTTTTGTTGAGACGGTTTCAGAGAGGTGTTGACTGATTGCTAAGATCATTTTTGAGGTTGCAATTTGTACTGGTGTTTCATCGGGCTGCATGGATACACCAAATGTTAGTATAGCCTTTTAAAACAAATCAATCTTATACAAAACATTCACAAACTACACCCTCAAAAAAACACACAGAGTTGAATCAACACCATACACTACCGAACTTGAACTTAGGATTTATTGCAGAGTTTTTTTTTCACCGAGTGTAACATGCACGGTTCCTACTGAACTTTCCGCTTTTTCTTTATTTTATCATAAAACAGGAATTCTTTTGAGATAAAATGACATTTCCAACACACATATACAGTAAATCATGTGCATACCAGATATTTCTCCCAACAGACTCATCAGGTTCCAGGTTAAGAACTGCTGTGCTGATCCTTTTATAAAAATCATTCATTTACTGTAATCTCATTGCATGTAATTTTACTCCCCAGCCTGCAACCTATATCAAATAAATTGCACAGAAAATAGCATTCTGTAATGAAGATTTCACAGCACCTTTTCATTACTATTCTATTATTAGGATTGTGCCAATTATATTCTGCCAATCTGTCAACCGATGTCCTCTCCTATATTTGGGATTTTTATGCATTTCGAGTAACAAGTGTCATTTTAAGTCAAGTAAAGCCATGCCAGATCAAAGGCACTTCCTTTTTAAAAGCAGACTGTCCTGATCCTCATTTTGTTTCAGACGACATACAGCCACATTTGCTGAATGCAGTTCTAAAACACTTTGATGAATGTGATGTTTCTGAACATTTACCCTAATAGCACTCTCTTTTTTCAGTTTCTGCTGAGAACAACTTCTTTGTGTCCTATAGTAATATATCTATATATAGTTGCTCTGCAATTGTTTCAGCAGACTTCAGACATCAAACTGCATATTGTTCCATTTTTAGTGGGAGGTGGTAGTTAAATGTGACACCTATCTACATCAACTTAAAGGTCAGAAGAAACTGGATGTAAACAGTTTCAACTATTTTTGTTCAAACCAGAAGTAGAGGGACACAAGATGTGACCTTGCAATTAGTAGCACATTTTAAGAATAGTTCTGTGTGACTCCCCTTTAACTTAGTTACTGGGGTGGTCAATAGATGAATCAACAGTGTGTGTGTGTGTGTGTGTGTGTGTGTGTATGTGTGTGTGTTTTGGACCTCAATTGATTCTGACCTAAATATATTCTTTCAGCACAATCAGAGCAGATCACTGCCCTCAGGTCTCTATAGAGCTCTTGCTGTGCATAATTTTCAACAACTCTTTCTGTTTGTTTCTTTATTTTTCCTTTATGTACTGATCAGCAATACTCCCTTTCACATTCATCCTGCTCAGGGGCATTACAATCTTCTTTGGCATCTGAATGTATCCGCAGAAACAGTTGGAAGCTAAATGTTTTTTCTCGAGTACACATCAACGGTAGTTTCAAAGCCATAATTTTTGACTGCTAGAGGGAAGAAAGTAGTCCAAAACAAACCTGCAGCAACAAGCCCTGGTATGTTCATTTATCAAGTTTGTGCAGGTAACGTACCAAATTACCGCCTGATATTTATTTACACATCAAACAGAAACAGAGCAACATCCCACTGGGATCCTCTGTCTGGCTACTTTTCGAACATATACAAGTGTTATGTTAAATAGCATTTTAGCCTTGTTTGGTCTAATGACTGCTGAGAAAAATATCTAGGTCCCCTGGGCTTGTTGGACGTGTAACGTTTTTCACCAGCCCCTCATTTACGGCAGCTTTCCACCATTTCATTCTGGAAAGGTATTGTACAATCGGCTAGTATGAGCTTGTGAGCTGCCGGCAGTCTTATATAAGAGGGAGTCAACCATACACACCAGAAACAATGAGCTGAAAGTGGTTTATAGCTCTAGGAATGAAGATAAAAGTGGTTCACATCAGATATTCCCAGCCAATCTAGGAAGTTTAGTTCAATATTTCATTCACAAGCCAACTCCTCCTTTGCCATTTTAGTGAAATATTGAGAGTCAACATAGCCTCTCCATGTGTATCTACAGCAGGTAGTTAATCTCAACACACGGTCCATATGGCTACTAATTATAGTTGGCATTGAACATTTCAGCCAGGGATGGGTACCTTGCTACTGACCTTTCTGTAGATCGGAGAGGCATCAGCTGTGAATAGCAGTAACAATGCCCTCTGTGACATTACCATTGTGATGTGAGCAACATTTCACAGATCATGGAGCAGGACTGTTGAGCTGGGATCACTGCTACTGAGAAATGACAGACGCCAAACGTTTGTCTGACCCTCCTCTTTTTGGGAACAATAAGAGATCTTTTTGGAATGTTTTAGCTTGTAAATTATCTTGCTTCTCCAAATTAAATCCATAAAATCTGCTCTCTCTCCTGCTTTGCTCTCTGGTTGCTGTGTGTTATTATTGTGGGACTGTTCTCAAACTCAACCACCTGAAGGTGGGGGGAGATACCACCACCATGCTGACCATATGGCCAGCTTATTATGCACTGGCAGAGCATCTTAATGAGAGTCCACAACCTGACAGAGACATTCTTTTGAGCCCACTCCACACATATACACCGACACAAATGCACACACACACACACACACACACACACAGAGAGACACATTAACATGCAGGCACATGGCTTCATAGATGCAAACACATGCACACACACACACACACACACACACACACACACACACACACCACTTAAGACGCACTTGAAGTGTGTACACAAAAAACTCTTGTGCTTTTCCTTCTCTCACACACACACACACACACACACACACACACACACACACCTGAAAACTGTGAAAAATCATTCAAGCATAGGCAGAGGCTAAAATCAAAGCCCTGTACTGACACCCAGTGGTAACAGACACACACTAAATCTGTACTGGCCAACGAGGTCAGCACTTGACACAAACTGATTTAAGCTTTAAGCTGTGTCAGAAACAATGTTTAATGTTTTTGACATACAGCCAAAATTGCGTATTACATGCATACATAAATGGTGTACATCCCACAAGAAAACAATAAAACCTGACCATGTTTACAAAAAGTGACACAATTGTCAATAAACAAGCACGTTTACAGTAAGTGTGAAACCATAAAAGTGGTTTAGGTTATAATAAAACAACAGAGTACTGGTTCCCATGGTGCTAGATGAGCTTTAGATGGGACGTAAGCTTTACAACCAGAGAGTGAGATAAAGAAGAGATAAAACTTGGAATTTCATGCTTCCGTGAGCGATTGCTCATCTACCTTTACATAAACAATTTCATACACACAAGAAAAGAAGCTCAATCCAAAACACTATACTAGGCATCTTGGAGTCATATATAGGGATGGCATTGTATCAAAAGGAATTGCTTGTATAAAAATAAAAGAATAAAATGGAGGCGGTGTTTATGTGAGACCGCTGAAAACAACACAAGTGCACCTTCCCTACAGCATTTTCAATGCCCAAGGTTCTCTTTACTACAGAACACTAAGCTAAGTCTTGGCCTTAGCTAATTAAAAAGTGTGTGCGTGTGTGACGTAAAAGCAATTGTGTGAAGTACTGGAAATACGCTTGAGTTCACGTTTGTGTGTGTGTGTGTCTCAGTGTAAATGATCCTTGTACCTTTTTATTGCCCTCCATAAAAACTGGATAGATAACTTGAAAATTTTGGTCACTTACGAACTTTGATTACACACACACACACACACACACACACACACACACACACACACACACACACCTGAGAAGGGCTGGACCTGACTGTTTATATGTTTATATGGGTGTCTATTTCACAAGTTAGTGATAACAGAGATATACAGATGAACAAAGGACAAACTGACTGACAGATCGACGGAGACTCCGCCACAGTTGGTTTCCAGTCAACTTCAATTAAAAACTTTTCAAAATGAAAGTAATTTAAAAATACATGTGTTTGCGATTAAGATTTGGGGTTTCACATCATTTCATTCTACCTTGAATGATTGAAACGTCTTTCCTGTGGATACAAATTCTGCTGATATTTGAGTTTGAAAGACATTTTGTGAGTTGGAGGTGAGCTTCTGTGAAGAGATACAAAGGGGTGGGGTAGCAGAGGAGGACTGCTGAAGACTTGAAGATCTAATCAACATAAGAATTAAAGATATCAAGGTAAAGTTTCTTTGTTTTCTTATTTTTCAACATGACTTAATGAGGTCAATGCTGACCACAATTTAAAGAAATTATATTCTTTGTCTTGTGTTGTTGTTCCACTTTAAAATACATATTATACTTTAGGTAATCCATCAATAAAATGACAAATTTAAGCTCCCTGTTTGAATATTTTACCTCTTTGATACACAGACTCTTCATTAGGCCACCATAAGGAGCGGAGCAAGATGGAAGAACTGAAATACAGAGGGGCGAAAAGAGAGGGAAGACACAGGTAAAAACTAATCTACAGTACACACTGCCTTCTGAAGGTCATTACGCTTAATTTCTGCTTTATTTATAGGTGGTGACTGATGTTACAGATGAGAGACAAGAGGTGTAATATGTGACATGAGATTAATTTAAATACACATCACATTTATGTGGACGGCAGCCTAGTTACCACAGTTTGATCTTCATTAGCCGACTTGATCAAATATATACAATGGGGGGGATAAAACTGTCTTGCGGACACCTTACTTTTTAGGCAGCAGAAATCCATCTTATTTTCTGGGGGCTACTTTTATTCTTGTGACACGCTGTTTAGTAAATTTGTTAAACAGAACTGGTTCTGTGCTGGGGAGGCGTGATAGCTTGCTGTAGAAATAACCTTTGGAAATATTTATGAAAAATGTTACATTTTCATTAGGGGTGTAATACAAAGCTACTATCTGTATATGTTTATGTCCCATTGGTATTTGTATTCCCATTTGTATTCAGCTTAATACCGGAAGTAAGCAGGGCCTACACCGAAAATTGTTGGTATGGATTGCTTCATTTTCTCTGTTAAGTTGTTTTCCACTGCCATTTACACCCTCAAGTATATGCGTACGTTCAGCTGCCAACAGCATATACAAAATAACATAATATTTCAACCATGTACGTAAATTAATCACATAACACATGACTTGTTTTTGAATCAAAAAAAGAAAAAAGTCTAAACTGAGTGTAAATAAAAGCTGTATAACTATTAATTATCCAGGTGGAAATGAATAGTAAAAGAAATCGAATAGGAAGTTTTTTACAGTGGGAAAATAGTGACAACTGTGTTGGGCCTAATTGCAGGTTTTTCTCTAAAAACTAGAAGTTGTCTATATAATGGGATGAGGAGGAAGAGGAATGTAAAGTGTCCATGATAAAACATGAGTTATTAACTACAAGTTATTAAAAAGAACTGGCCATATTAGCTTACTGGGACATAATGCATAATTTTAAAAAAGGAGATTGTTTATTCAATTGAAGGAAGTACAAATGAAAATAAAGTTGTTTTTAAGTGTCTGAGAAAACTATTGAGAAAAACTGGAAAGCTCTCTTATGTCTTCGTTTTACATGTACTCTTGCCACAGTCCTGAACTTCAGCTTGTCAGCTTTAGTCTACTGTCGAGTCGTGCAAGGTGTCAGGAATACTACTGCACAAATTTGGATGCTGTTGGTATCTGTTCAGGGCGCATTATCTGTTCATAATGTATACGAATAATGTATTCAGATTTGTTTACATCCCTAGTTTCATCTGTCCAGATGGTCCAATATAGAAGTAGCTTTTTTTATTCTGCCGTCACTTGTGTAAAGTAGTTGTTGAGAAGAGGTCAAAGTTATAATTTAGCTTTAATTTGTGCTAAACCACAACAACTTACTGGAAGTCAAAGAATTACACAGTGGATGTGTTTCATTATTATGTGACAGCGCAGGTTATCCTTTAACTAACACACATACAGAGGTGAAATTTAACCTGCCATCAAGTTTCAAGTTGTGTCTGATTGGCTGTGTTAGTGAGACAGATTTAGTTGGAAATACATTCAACACACCATGCAGCTTTGAACTAGGCAGCTATTCCACTTCCTGTCCATAAGCACACAATCACAGTTTATTAACCTCTTCATCATTGTTAGGTGGTTAACTGTTAGCGAGATAGATATTGGTAAAGGATATCATTATTAAATTGTTCGCCCAGTGATATAACATAAAGTACTGCACCACCAGGTTTCTATTTGTTATAATTTACAGTTTCAGGAAACAGTTAATTTCCCTTGTGCACTGTTGTGCTTCTCTTTATTGCTGTGGCTGATATCATCCCCGCAGATGCTGACTGCTGTTAGGGGAGTGCTGCTCCATTTAAAATGTTAAATACGTACTACAGTTTTAATCACATTGTGCATATTGGTATCTCTGAGGTCAAAAGACTCAGGTTGGTTCTGGGTTTAGATTTGAAATACACTTTTCTATATGATTTGGAGGAAGTTTTAGAGGAAAACAACTTTTTAAAAACAAATCATAATTTTGAAAACTGTGAACTTCAAAAAACCAAATATGTGTCAAATAGTATCTGTGACAAACTGTACATTAAGTGTTATGCAACTGTGATGTGCATATAAGAGTGCTTATAATACAAACATAGTAGAGCAGAACTACTGTCAGATTGGTGTTAGTGTTTGGATTTGTATGAGAAAAGCATAACTGATATGAAAAATAATCTTTATTCAGTCTTCCTGTAAAAGTAAAAGAATGTGTCATGTATTCCAATACACACCCAAGACGAGGACACACATTACAACTGTTGAGCCAATTATGAATATGATTTGGCCATGACGACTCATCGGGCCAAGTTGGATCGGGTCCGTTCCAGTCTGAGTCAGTTGGTGTTGACAGTCTCAGATCCAGTCGCTGCCAGTCGCTCTCCTAAAGACTTTTTTAAACGTTTCATATTTGCGATTGACATTGGTGACTGATGACATCACTTGTGTGTCACCCAAGGGAGACATATTGGTACATTGGTAAATGAACATAAGGAGAAGAAGAATGGCAACTGAAATGGAAGATCTCAGCCAAACAACAATTTTTTCCTCCTTTTTTGGCCTTTTCAGTGCAAATGTCACTGCATATAAACAGTCCAAGCTGCTGGTTGTCATCCATGTTTGTCTTGGTACAAGAACGCACGACAACTGGCGTTCTCACGAGATTTGGGGGTCGTATACTGCTCCAGTCCTTACTGATCAGTGGTCCAGCTTGTTGTCTAATATATTTACTAGTTAGGTTTATGCTCCTTCCTGACTGGCAAAGACTAAGAGTCTGTGCAAGTTGGTGGACAAAATCTCTATATGTGGTTTGTCCAGTCTTTTTGTAGGATTCAGCTTGCCTTCAGGTTTGTCCCAAGCTTTAGAGGAGGTGACCAGTATGACAAGTGTTTTTGTGGAGCTGGGCAGACAAATAATTACCTTATTATAGTGAGTATTTAGCAGCATGAAAAACTTAATGGTAAAACTAAATGGGTTCAGCAACATAAACTCAAGCATTCTCTGTTAACAGTTCTCAGTAGTTCTCTGTGACAAGATACTGTATACTGGTGTCATTGCATTTATATGCGATTAGATAATTAGGTGATTACACAGTATAATTGGTATTGATCATTAAAATGAAAGACTGTATTTCCCCCAGCATTTTACAAACACTTAGTTGTGATTTTCAGACAGCAGAAAGTTCTTCAAAAAGTGTTTTTGCTCTTCTAAAATCAGCTGCTTTTCCTGGCTGTTTATTTAGATGTATCATTATATCATTGCACCCTCATCTCCAAAACACACCTTCTGCCAGCGTGGCTGATGACATACTGCAGAGCAGGTACACCTGGCAAAGTCAAAGATCACAAAGTGTTATCAATTCAAAGTAGACAACCCACACCCTGAGAATTAGTCTGTACTTGACATTAATCAGCCAGCAGTGGGGGGNNNGAAGACACTGTGAGATAGACAGTGTGAGAGTATAATTAGAGGTATTTTGGGGGCTCAATCGGCTCAAATGCCTGCTTGGTAACTGTACAGTAGTTTGTTGGGTCAGAATCCAGCCTGGGACACCTATTGTATTTCATTCACCCTACCCTTCATGCATTCATAATACGTTTCATCTCACAGCAAAAAAAAAGTATAGAAACAAACAAAAAGACAATAGGGGAATACTGTATTCAGCACACTGACAGCTGCAGGAAGGTTAAGACAAATTGTACCCAATGATTCTGTACCCTTATCCCTCTGAGGAAACGTACTGTCTGTGTTAAGAGTATTTTTTATTGATAGACTAATAAATTAATCATAATTATCTACTGAACCTTCTGGAGACGTCCAGAACCAGCATCCAACTCTACACCCTGATCATGACGTGCATCAACCAATCATTTGAATCATCATTATAATACTATAATAAACATCTTTATTGTGACAGGTTAATGCACCCTCGTGTTTATGACTTTTCCCGTATCTCAAAACCTTCCACACTGCCACATCTTTGCAGTCACTTTTCCTCCAAACACTCTGCCCTCTATTTTAGGGCAGTAAAGTGGCAAATTCAGTAAACTACACAAAACAACATTTTCTCTGCGATTCACATCGATGCAAACTAAATCCTGTAATGAATGTTTCAAAGTCCAGTATCACTATAATTCAACAGTTCTCACTGGCGTTCTGCCACCTTGGTCAAGTGAGTTGGGACTGACTCCGGCCTCAATACATAGGATAACTGTGATGATAGCTAACGTCATTCAATGTCTGTGTGTTCATGTGTGTGTCGCAGGGACACATGGGATCCATTCCAGCTGAACCCAGTAGGATCTGAAAAGGAAGAAAAGAGAATTTGTTTCCAACTGGCCCAGTACCTCGTGGCTGTTATTGTGGGGTTAGCAGTCTTGACCAGTGCTGTTGTCGCCAAGGTAGGATTATTTATATATCTGTCTGTTTATCTATCTTTCAGTCTATCTAGTTATGAAGTTATTCATCTATTTATCATTGGTGTTGAGGCACAAAGGAAGAAGCATCACCATAGGGTTCCTGGCACTAAATGTGAAGCCTCAAACTAAAAATCCTGCGGTTGTTTTGATTCAGACGTTTGATGCTCACAGTAGAAACACCATCAAAATTGAATTAATCATCTTTGGTAACGGTCAGAGTATGTACAGCCCTTTCCCTCACAAGCAGACTCTGAAAAACCTATATGTACTGTATGCCTTCATCATTATTATGTTCAATTACTGTGTCTTTTCTTTTTCTTTTCTGGTCTACAAAGAAAGCTTTTCAAACATATTATTCTATTTTAATTTTTGATGTCTCTGTCTGTAATTTGATGTATTACATGAAGCATTTATTTTGCATGTATTGCAATTTTGAATGAAAGTGCTTTGAATTGTTATGATTTGATCACTTGTCCATCAAACAATACTGTTTGGGTTTTCTTTGATGAGGTTGGAATATCTGTCGGTGCTGCTCTTTTCTTTTTCTGTTCAGTCATGGTGTCTGCTGCTGCATGTGCAAGCTTCCCAGTTCTTCCTGTTTGTTCCACATACTGTAAAATGTATAAATGATGTTTCATAATTGTTTTTGCTTTTAATAGGAAAACTGTATATAGAAAATCAAAGGACTATAATAAGGAGCATAACAGGGTCTTGTATCTGTGTGTCTTACTGGCAGCAGTTTTTTAAGTTGTTCCTGTGCAACTGGAATGGTTGTTTTTAAAAACCTCTTTTTTTTTTTAAATTGTGGTTGAACACTTAATGTTAATATGTGCTACTGATCTGAAGTGATACATTTCCTTCACTGTATCACTTCCTGAAGACTACATAAGAGTGCTATTGTTCCTGGCAAATATTTAACCAACCCTCTGTGATTGGAAATCGAATACTGTATATGTAATGGTATACTAAGTAGTTTACAACAACTTGTATGCGTGTCTTATCTGTCTCTGTCTGCCTGTCCACAAAGTAGCACGAACATTAGTGATATTTATGGTAGGGCAGGGCTTACAGTGTTGATCCCTTTGTACCCAACTCTCTGTTTTTGTTGTTTTATCTCTCTCTGTATTTATCTGTCTCTATGTGAATCACTGTCTCCCTCTTTGCAGATATCATCTTCATTTTCTCTCTATCAGTCTTTAACTCTGCAGCATGTGCATGCATTTGCAATGTATATCCCTCTGTTTCTGCCTTTTCCTTTCAATTTCCCATCGTCCTCATTTGGCCTCGTCTTTCTCTCTCTTTCTTGATGATGAATCACAGGACTATGCTCAGTCATAAAAAAATGCATTCCCTAAATACCCCTGTCTCTGTTTCCCTATGTAATCAAAGAAAATTGGTTATTGTTGCATCTGATGAACTTCCTTATTTGTGTGAGGATAAAAAAGGACAATAACGCAATGAGTCCCAGGTAGGAGATAATCTACACTAGGAGCTGGAAGCAGGGTGGGGTGGCCAGTAAATCCCAGTCTTTTTTATATTTACAGTATATGGAAATACTGCTACACACATGACATTTACTGTAACTGCACTCAAATACGAGTCTCTATAAAATCTCAATCTAAAGAAAGAGAGAAACAAATATTAATTGTACAACTAGTATATGACAGAAAATTTTAAGTTTACTTTTGGGACATCTGCCCAAACTCTCTGGTTTTCTTTAACATACTTTTAACTCTGTCCAATCAGGGCTCTCTCTTGGTGTTGTCAACATTGTCCAGTCCGACCTCAATGCGCAGCCCAAAGGAAAAACAGTTCTACATGCTGATGTTGGTTTTCTGCCTGGTCTGCCCCAACTTCCTGGTGTTTATGAAATCCCTGTGGAGATGCGCCTTCAAGAGCTTTGTACAGCCCAAGATGAGGACCATGTTATTTGTACGTTTATCTTAAGTATACTAATTTATTATGTAAACTGCTTGGCATATAATTATGATGAATAAGATTGTGGAAAAATGTACATCTTAAATCCAGTACAAGTGCATGTGCAATTAGTAGATCTTGATGATAGCATGTCAATGGGTTATATTGTATGTTTCTAGACACACTTAAATTTGATATTTGCCATTTTGTACAAATAGAGGTTCATGCTTTTTTTCAACACTTCCTCACTGCCACTATCAGTATATTCAGAAAATCCACATAACATTGGATTTTCTGAATCTTAAGCCAGTCCTGGACAGATGTGCATTTGTAAAACTACAACAGTGTCCATATGGTTTTAAAAAAATTATGAATGTCAATCTAAAACTGTGATTCAAATATTACATTTAAATTTGACGCATCTGTGGCCTATAGATGTCAGTACGCAAGCGTAATGATGTGTGTCTTTGTGTCTTTTCCAGATTTGTACCATTGAGTGTTTGGTGTCTCTTGGTACTTCAACCCTGGTGCTAGTCGTTATGCCTCAGTTTGATGTGTTGACTAATCTTTTCATCAGCGGAGGAGTCTGTATACTAGCTGCCATTCTGCAGATAGTATTCAAACTACAGAGAGAAAAATGGAAAATCGTGTTCCCAATCTGCTCCCTCCTTCTCATAGTTGCTGGTAACTCTCCTTATATTTACTGTCTTTGTGCAACACTGTCTGTCTGCCTGTCTGTCTCGTTTGATACTATGATATTACCAGTATCACTCTAAACAAGAATAGATTCAAAAAGCAGATCTCCATGAGTCCAATTTGGTTTGTTGTTAATCCAGTATCAAAAAAACAGAAAATCTAATTCTGACACAGTTCTTTACTCCATAGACTTAACAAAACACTGCTTCACAAACAACATGTAAAATGTACCTGTCTGTCAGCTCATGGGAGGTCATTTGTTTAATAGCCATGCAAACGTGTCTTTCCAAATTAAAACTAGGAAGGGGGTGAAGCAGAAAGAAAAGGAGGATGACAATTTGTTATCCTCTTCCTCCTACAGAACATGTGCAATAATAACAGATGTCATAGTGATTGTTTTGCTGTGTTTCTCACACTTGTTTTGAACACAATGCAGTTTGTGTCTTCAGGTTTTGCCTGAACTGAGGTGTCTCTAATTATGTGTCAAGTCAGCTCTTTCACTTTCTTTCCATTATGTTTGAGTTGTGTTTTCCCATGCAATGTCTGGTTCAGTAAATCTGCCACCCTCATTATAATATGACAACTGTCTCAGATGAATGATGTAAGATTTACCAACGGGCCTGACAACACTGACAAGTTCTGATCTGATTTGAGCTGCATGTTGGCTGCAAGCCCCAGAAACACCTCAACAGCTCACATTGTTTAGAAAACACAGGTCAACAGCTGAAAAATTACCAAGGCACACAATTGACAACTACTTCAATATTGCATTTTTGAAGTAATTAGCTTGCATTCAAACTCACTGACATGACAGACAGAGAAACAGAGCTACTAACTAAGTAACTAACCAACTGACACACTAACAGGTTACAGCCTCGTGGGGATTGACTACTATGTCCGTGTATCGTCATTTGTGGATAGACAGAGCGACGACTGCTTTCTCTTCATTGGAATTGGGATTTTCTCTTCACTTCTCGTCTCCCTCTGCTGGTGGGAAAATCCACTGCAAGCTACTAACCGCCTGCAGGTATAATGTTTTTTTTATAATGTGTTTCTATTGTTCCATCTCCACTGCCTCAACCTCCAAACCAGAAAATTACTTTTTTTTTAAGAGCCACCAAACTGGAATTTACACCACCATCCATTCACCCCATTGCAGACTACAAGTTACTGATGTAAAAAGCTGAAATCCCCCCATTGACCCTGAGCCTTAAAATAAAAAAGTTATTTTCAGTGTTGCAACTTTGTCATTTTTTGTAATTGTACTACCAACGTGGCCAGCTGTGGTGTTTTTCCATGTCTTCTGATGGAGCTTCAGCTAGGTATTGAACTGTTTTGGGCCATTTGTAGTGTATAAATATATTGACTCATCAGTGAGACTCTTTTCTCATCTCTTTCTTTCTCCCTGCAGGATGAGCTGAAAGAATTGGACGGTTTCAGGGACTTTGTGTTTGTCATCAGCAGTATTCTGAGGATACTGGTGATAGGTAATTATCTGCCATCAATGTCTGTATCAACATACAACACTCAAAAACAAAATTACACAGACTCTTGAAATGTATCATCAACAGCCAACACCGCTGTGTTTTGCCATACTTGGATTGTAAAAATCTCATTTCCGACATTCACACTGGAGAACAAACAGCCTTCTGTGATGGCAGAGGTGCAGATGGGTTGCGGAGGATGTTCTCCAGCTGTGATGAAGTCTTCAATTGTTGTTTTCAATTCTGTTAAGCTATGCTTTCTATTATGCACAACACGGCACTATCAATTTATTCCGCTCCATACAACAGCCTTATTTCCTTATATTTACTTGAAACTCACTGTGTTTCTTACCATTTCAAACACATTGTGTTCTTTTTTTATATTGTATTTATTGTATATTTTATGTTTTTTATATTGTACTTTTTAAAAATATTTTTCTTCATTAGATTGTCTCTATTACATCAGTGATACATTGTATTCTGTTGCAGGAGCGGTATACCTAATCTACCACGTGTTCATTCAGAAATCTATCACCTGGTCGGACTTTAACATGCAGGATAACGACTGGGAAATACTGCAAACAGGACTGGGGTTGTTTTTCTTACAGGTAGGTAGAAGGAAGACAGAGAAAGGCAGAGATGTACGGACTATACATGAGTCATGGTTCTCCCCTCGGGGGACTTTCACTATGGATTTGCAGCCCTTCTTTAGGTGCTAAACTGTCAAATTGGATTTGTCTATATCTGCTGAAGGGTTTGCACAAGTAAAATTGAGGAAAACTGGCACCGCTTAAAAATAATTGAAGGAATGGAAATTTATATGGAGCACCTGATTTATCACTGTAATTTTTCAAAAAGATTTTGCCTTTTCGTTTCTCTTAATGGCCTCCTGATTGAATATGTATTTCAATCAGGAGGTACTACTTCACTTTTAACAGCTCACAGCAGGCCCAGTCTAGATTGAATCAGCCAATTAAATACGTATTAAGTAGGCCTGTTAGATTCATTTCCTGTTCTAATCTAGTCAAAGGAGTTTGAAACTATTAAGAACTACCAAATATCTCCCACATTGATTCTTCATAATTCCAGCAGGTTAAGTCCCAGGCTTAAATTTGCATTTTTGTACTACTTCCATTTATCCGCCTCCTAAACCCTCTTATTAGCTTCAAATGTGGATATATTGCTCCTCTTCTTTTTCAGGATTACCAGGGCTACGTGAAAATGAAGAAACATTTTATGTAATAGCTGCATTGAAGATTTACAATGAATTATATACATGTACAATCAAGATTTGTCTGAAAAAATCCAGGTACAAAATTAATTTATAAGAATTCTGGATGTGTCAAATGTGATAGCTCCTTACAAAAGTGTAATCCAACTTATCAGTGACATTTGTGAGGTTTTTGGTGGAACTGACAGAAAATATGGACTCACAACAGTATTATAAAGAATAAATAAAGTAGGCAAAAAAGTGCAACAATGATACAGCTTTTCTTCAAGTCAAACCACGTAAGTGCAAACTACGGGCTTACAGCAAAACAATAAATAACATAGGCAAAAACTGATAAATCTTCTGCCAGGTCGATTTCGTGAAAAAACAAATGTTCGTCGCCACTAAAATTACTTTCCATTCTGGATCCAACATGGTCGTCATCAGACTTGTTAAAAAACAAAGTGAGAGCTTCATCAGCTGTCAAATTACGTTTTCTGATCAGTTTTCTTCATTAGCTGTCCAGTTTTGAGAATCGGAGAGAAAAGGAGCAGAACAGAGCAGACCCAATTGGGCGCAACCAAACTTGCTACTCAAGAGTTGTTTAGATCACCATAGCAACGCGTACAGAGGGTTTACAACAAAACTTGACAGCCCAAAATGCTCTCGAGGACTTGGACTATTGATTAATGTTGATTGACAGCGAGATGGACCAACTGATTTGTTTGCAAGCCTCATTTAAACACTGAACAGAACGCCAGCGCTCCTCTAGGACTGATAGAGTTACTAAATAAAATAAAATAAACCTCTTCTCAGAATCAGGTCTTATTTTCACTCACTTACATCTGTAGTCTGAAGTAACTCACTGGCTAAATTGAAAAACTGAATTTTATGCCCCTAACAATAATTTGCAGTGCTTAATAAATATTCCCTTTGCCTCCTATCTTAGGCCCTCTGCTCAGCAGCCTGCCACTGGTTTGGTGTGGTGGCCTGTAAGATTCATGCAGTCAGGATGAGTTTTGCACTGCCAGTATGCTGCACGGGACCTACAGTGCTAGTGTTGGGAGTGATACTTTTCATAACCCAGGTACAACAATGGAATGGAGTAAAAGCAGGGACCTTCATAGGTGAGTTTATTTTCTCAGCAGTGACCTAATATTGAGAATTGTTTGTGCTCTGCTTAGATATACTTTTGTTTGATCCAATTCAGTTTAATTTAATTATTTCAGTCATACATTAGAGAGCTGAACAATGTTTGTTAAGTCATGTGGGGAATTGTGAATAATCTTTGGCTACAGGTTACTCATGTTTCCATACTTTGAAAGGCAAATTTATACTGGGCAATAACAGTAAGAAACATGATTTAACTTATAACCTAAAACAATGTTTGCATTGCAGAGTTTTGTGAAAGCTTGGTCTACTTGAGCCATAGGAACACAACCCCTGTGGTTTTACTGGAAATCACAAGGAGCATTTGTCGAACTTCACTCAACAGGTACGTGTTTGTGTGTGAATGAGTGTATGTATGAGAGCAAATGTATATTTCCACTCACTGGCCCTCATTTATCAATCTAACGTAGAAACCAGCGCAGATCCGAGTGCAGAAATCATCTTACGACGGGGTTCACGTGTGATTCATGAAACGTTCGTATCTCGCCAATCCCAGCGTAAGAATGATCGGGGGTTGATAAATGCGGTGGCTGAAAACAATCGTTATTTAAATATCACGCCCTTATATATTCTCTGTTTAGACACCTCGCCCCTGGAGTTTACGACAGAGAGAAACGTAATCCGGCCAAGAAGAGGAACTTCTTCGACCTGGAGATAGAAATGCCAACGTCACACGTTCAATTAAACCAAATAGTTTTATTTGGCAGCCTGAAAAGTGGCATCAAAGGAAGTCGGAGGAATGCTGTATGGAATTAAATCACTGCTGCGGTTAACAGTGTTGCCATGGTCAATCGAACTCCAGCTAAGGTTTGAATATTTAATTTATACTTCCGTGATATGTACAGTGTATAAATTAATCTTATATCAAAAACTGTTAACCACGTAAACTGCAAACAGCTGAGACTTGACGTGAGATTTGATCGTAGCCTCCGCTCACATCCATATTGATAAATGCCGAGCTTTGCGTGGAAATGACCGTACGCCCAGTTTTCTGCCATACGTTCGTTTTGTAAATGAGGGCCACTGTGTTTCAGCCAGCAGTATTAAGCATTTCCCTGTATCAGGTTTAAACTGTGTATGCTTGTGCGAATGTGAGCAGTGAGCTCCCTAAAATTCATGCAGCCTTGGTGGTTTATGAATGTGCTTAATGTCAGTAAAATGTCCTAAAACTACATATCATGCAATGTCCTATAACAGTAGAAATCTGTACAGGCATCTACATTCACATTCAATTTATGTATATTTTGCCCAAAATGTTTATGGACTATTTAATTGACAGCTACTACTTGCAATGGCCTTTTTCAATGCTGGTACTGGAGGGAGTGTGTATGTGGTCAGGCTTCGTCTCATGTACCTACTACGTATGGAAGATCAAGGTATCGATTTACACAATACAAACACACACACACAAACACCTCTATGCCTTCCATTTACAATAAGCTACTTAAAGGGTCAGTTAAATTATGAAAACAGATATCCGTCTCTCTGAGATTTCTGCCGCCACCCCGATACAATGGAGGTGAACGTAATTTCCTTTGTGTTGCTTACAGCACTGAGTAATTGCATTTTAAAAAGTCAGCAGCAACACATCTCTTCAGAAACAATGTCCCTCTTAGTGTTGATGAGACATTGAACAGTTTTCATTTTTACAGAAAAAGTCCCAATGAAAACTGTTCACAGCGAGGTCTAGGGACACTGTATTTGGAAAGATGTTGCTGTTGAAGTTTTTAAATGTTATTTTTCAAGTCTATGAGCACCAGAAATTCACACCGTTGTATTAGGGTAACAGCAGAACTTGTGAACATCGCAAAACCTGGCCAAATAAAACCAAAACTATCTGCGTGGCCAGATAACAATAAAGTTTTAGTGAGAATTTGTTTTCTTTGTAATTTGGCTGAACCTACCCCTTAAAAAAAGACTACATTTTAGGTCCACTGGTAATTTCATCTACCCAGGGGGCTCTTATCTTCAGATCAGACAAAAAGACATACACCTAAATGTCTCTATGGTTCACCATGTCTTAGGTCCAGCGTATAGAGAGAACCTCTCAGCTCTTTGTTCGTCGACTCTATGAATCTGCTTTCATTGACCTGTCTCTGCTACTCAACACCAAGATGAAGGTGCCACGAGCTAAAAACCAAGAGAGGTGAGAGGTGTATGAGAAGAGAGTTCCCCAGATTATTTTGTTTTGCATCTTACTTTACTGTGGTCATATTGTGAGCAGATATATGGAAAAATCAGTCTCGGGGTAATAATTGTGTAACTGACATAATGCATTTAAAATCATCATGTGTAGAAGATATGCTTTTTGAAGCTGAATTCATGTTTTAGTAGATTTTCTAGCAGCATGTTTCTCTGTGTAATGATGCAACAGACATTGCTGTGATGACAAAAAATGTGACGATGATTTATAATCAACAAAAACAATAGAAACACTTCTTTGCATTACCAAGTTAGTTGTATCTGCACATGTAATTATTGTATGAAATTACTGGCAACTGTCTGTAACAGTCCCCAGCCGCCATAACAGATTAAAGTGAAATGTTTAAAACTTCTGCTGAAAACCCTTCACTCTTCCCCTTTCCTCTCCTCTACAGTCACGATGACATACAGAGCTGTGTGATCTATCTTTGTGCCACCATGTGGCATGAGACCTATGATGAAATGCTGAAGATTCTCACCTCCATGTTCAGGTGAGAGACACTGTCACTGCAGACACCTAGGTGTACCAGTATCAAATACACAACGTGGGATTCTTTTTTCACATCCCTTTAAAGAGCAGCTTAACAGCAACTGAAAATGTTGTTTTTGCTGACTTTCACTGGTTTAACTTCTAACCTTGCTGTAGTGATGTAGAAGTGTACTCCAGGGTGTGTCAGTACACCATGACATCATTGTTGGGTGTGAATACAGGCAAGAGCTCACTTCTGGTCAGAAGTGCAAGAGATGTGAAATTTTCAACCAGATAGGCAGTGAAACACAGCTTTTCAGCATGGTGTTATATTGCTCTTTAAAATGCTAATAATGAATTAAATGTATCCACTTCATTTCCTTGTGACTTAAGATATTTATGGGCTTAAAATGCTAAACATTTGTGCTGTTTAACATTTGAAATTGTATTCTCCTATTTATTTCCTTTCATGCTTTGACAGTTTGTACAGAAGAAGAAAATAGGTGCAGTATTTTGCAGAATTGCTACAGTCGTTTGTTTTTGTTTCAGGTTGGACCGCTATCGAGGCGATCCAAAGCTGGACCATAAGGATTGCTTTGACTTTGAGTGTCACATTTATGTTGACGATGCTTTCATGACTGAAAAGGACACAGGAAAGAGGCTGGTTAATTCTTACGTTAATGACTTGATCCATGTTGTCATAGAGGTTTATAGGTGAGATTATCCATCTATCTACTATCTATCTATCTATCTATCTATCTATCTATCTATCTATCTATCTAACCAACCATCCATCCATCCATCCATTCAGGGTGTTTACCAACAAAGAACCAGATGATGTGTCGATCATTGAGACTCCCTACGGTGGCAGGCTGATGTTTGTTATGCCAGAAAACAACATGCTCTATGTTCACCTAAAAGACAAAAGTCTCATCAGGAACAAGAAAAGATGGTCCCAGGTACGGAGTAGTAGTGGTGTTCTGTGTGTCTATATATTCCTGTATACGTGCATGTAAATCCTAAAGATGTCATAGTACAAGATGATCCCGTGACCAACAGTAAAAGACCTGCACCAGGCAGTTCCCAGTTAACACTGTATGAGTATGATACAGGGCATTGCTAAAAGAATCTCTGAGTCCTCTAATGAAATGTACACACTTAGCCAGTCATCTCTGAGAAAAAGCAAAAATTGAACAAATTTTCATACACTGATTGTCCAACCAGAATGGACCCATCACCCACTCCTCATACACACTGTATGGCTGTCAAACTCCAAATTCTCAAATTACATCAAACCCTAAGTCACCTTTAAAGGGAGAAGGTGCTCTTTAACACGGATTATTTTCCTTACTGATTAGTCTGCTAATTATTTTCTTGATTAATCGCTTAGTTTATGAAATGTCAAAAAAAGTGAAAAATACCCATCCTATTTAATATTGCGGATATAATCATATCGCCTTTTCTATTTGTATTATGGTTCCTTTAAAAACTATTTCTTCACAGTCTCTCAGATTAATCAAATTAATAATTGACAAGTCACCTCTGTTAAAGTTTCTGGACAATTACACTATTTAGATTGAGCCCATGCTTTTAACAGTTGCTCTTGGATTTTCACACTATACATTACTGTATGTAACTTTCAGATTATGTATCTGTATTATTTACTCGGCTGGAAGGGCTACATCGTCAAGAACCCTCAGAAGATCAAAGTAAGACTTTTCTGCCTTTTGTGTAAAATGTGTACATATTAGTATTTTGACATATTCGTATGTGTATAAAATTTATATTTGTAAAATTTAAATGTGTAACATATTTATCCTATTTTGTCCAGCGCCAGAATAACCCATGCAGAGCCAGTTTGATCTCTTTGAGTAGCGAGAGTTTCCTGTTGCCTCAGTATGACAATGACAACAAGAGAAAATTCATCTCAGATGACAACACTTACATCCTGGCTCTGGACGGAGACACTGACTTCCAACCTAAAGCTGTGATTCTGCTTGTAGACAGGTCAGTGACAGACAAATCAACCAAATGATTTATACTATCATGGCTCAGGATTGAGATCTCATCATTTTCAACATAAATCGCTGATACTACTGGTGGACATGAAATGCTTTGGCTAGTTTTGTCAGTTAGTTTGCCATTCAACCAGTTAGGACAATTGTTTTATTGTAGTTATTAGTGTAAATAAAACATTTATAAACGTAGTAATTAAAAAACATATTTTGATTGACAGGTTGAGGATGTATTACAATGTAGGTGCAGCATGTGGTAGAATCCATCCTACTGGCATGGGTAAGTAGACCTTTTTTTTCTCTCCTTTGTGTGGCCTCTATAGCAGAAGGTATAGTAGTTTGACCAAACAAGGTTCAAGTTGGGCTTGATTTTACTTTAAGTTAAACTGGGGTTATGTTGTAGCTTTCACTGGATCCATTCAACACAGTATGGAAACCATCTACTAGCAGTACTTTGTAACTGAGTTGAAGAGGGTTAAGCAACCCAAATCCATGCCCTTAAATGGTAAATTAAGTCATGGGAAGAATTATTGCAACACCATATTTTTCATCCATATCTTGCAAATAGTATTCATGACTCAGTTGGTTACTCAGGTGGGAACTTCATTACATAGTATAGTTATTAATTGGACATGCTTATTTTTGTAGCAGTAATCAAAGGTACTACCCATTAAAAAGGACCTGGGTCAGTTCCCAGCACTGGTGCTTTCTGGATGTAGGTTGCATCCTCCTCAAACAGTCCAAAACTAAGTAAGATGGTTTTATGAAGCTAACATGGCAAAAGGTGAGAGTTGGGCTGGTTAAATGTCTGTCTGTGTGTGATGAGCTGGTCCTGTCCAGCATATACCCAATATCTGCTGGGATAGACTCCAGCTTCCATAAGCTTCAACATGAGTGGAAAGAGATCATTTAAGAAATGAGCATTTGTGTATTTTCAATGCTGAAGATTGTCTCTCATTTCTCTCATCCTTTGTCCTCTTTTTTTATTCCTTTTTTTGTTTTTCTCTATCACTTTGTCTCTATGACTCTCTCTACTCACCACCCTGACTGCCCTCCCCAGGTCCCATGGTGTGGTACCAGAAGTTTGAGTATGCAGTGGGCCACTGGCTACAAAAGACGGCAGAGCATGTGTTTGGCTCTGTGCTGTGCAGTCCAGGATGTTTCAGTCTGTTCAGAGGGTCTGCCTTAATGGATGACAATGTCTTGAAGAGATACACAACAACTGCGAACAGAGCTTCGGAATATGTGCAGTATGACCAAGGTTGGCTAACACAGACACTGCGAGTGCACCAACCATTTTTACCTTGCCTAGTTTTGTCTCTTCACCAGTCTTCTTTGACTGTTAACGTCCATTTCTCACATTTCTTGTGTATGCATGTATATTCTTCTAGGGGAGGATCGTTGGCTGTGTACTTTGTTACTGCAGCAAGGGTGGCGTGTCGAATACAATGCTGCATCAGATGCATACACCAACTCCCCACAGGAGTTCAAAGAGTTTTATAACCAGAGGAGACGATGGGGACCATCTACACTGGCCAATACACTGGACCTTCTGCACAGGTTAGTTATTATTATTGGAGTTTACATCCTTGATCAGGTGCTTTCTCACTTAACTGATTTAAAAAAATATATAATTTACACATATTTACATCCTCGATCAGCAGTTTACTGTGACACTATGACATGTACATTGTATTATTAACTTTTCTGTGGTTGTGACTCAAATCACAGTGGTTCAGACACGGTGAAGAGAAACACGTCCATCTCCAGGCTTTACATCTTCTACCAGATGTTCACAGTTGGTTCCTCTATCCTTGGTCCGGCCTCTGTGACTCTCATGATAGCAGGTAGGTTCAGGTCTAGTTTATTAGTCTAAAAGCCCTTCCTTCTTGGGGGTTGTCTAATGTCTGCAGTGGGGCTAACATTTGCTTCTCCTCTACCACTGTGTCCCTTCTCATCTGTTTCCCCTTCTCATACTTTTTTATGAGTCAGTGAGGGTTGAACGCCTCAGTAAGGTCAGACTCTTTCTGCATTTAAATGAACTCTTTACATGTAGCTGTTAATGGACGGTAAGTTGCTGCTCACAAATTTGCTCAACTTTAGCAAGGCGAATCAACAGAAACCTATGACTTATTCTCATTCACTCTACTACCCAACACAACAGTCATGCTGGGTCACTCAAGCAGTTTATGACGTTCACATCAGAAGTAAGTGAGCAGATTCCCAGGAAAAGTCAAATTGTTTCCTCAGCAGCTAGCTATGGTGTGCCATTTTCTGTTGTAAAACAAGTTACACAATTGCTAGTTCAATGATTGTCTCAAAGGGCTTCACACACAATAAATTTTATCTTATCATAAACACGAGGACACACGGAGGTGCCTTAAAAGCATTTTTCACCACTATGAACCGTGCAATCCAAGTAATTCTTGCCAGGTCATTGCATGTCACACATCCAAGATGGGTCTAATAAAATCTTGGTCACAATTTGCTTTAGACTGCATCCAGTTTTCAAAACTTCCATGGACTTGGCTTAAATCAAAACAGACTTTATAATAAACTGTAATGGTGACTAGTGGGATGCCCACTTTACCTTGTAGATCTGTATAAATAATCTTTCTGTATTAATAACTTCATCTACCTGCATCTGTTCTTTATTTATTCTGCTCTCTCTCTGTCTTTTCCTGCCAGGTGCTTTCCAATTTGTCTTCAAAATAGCTGGTACACTTTCCATCATCATCGCCAGCATTCCTCCCGTGTTCTACATCATCATCTGCTTTGTAGTCAAACCCAATAACCAAATAACCATCGCTGGCATTATGAGTGTTCTGTACGCGTTCCTCATGACTGCATCCCTGTTCTCGATCATTGGTGGGTACAAACTCTTTGTGACTTCGTATTATTGTGTGTGTGACTTTTTTTTTTCTTCAAATTATGATTTAGTACATGTATTTTAAATCCCTAAATGCATATACACACACCATGCTCCCCTTTTAGGTGACATGGTGATTCAGGGCACCTTCCTGACCCCCACTGGCGTGTTTTTGGTTTCGATGACAATCATGTACCTGGTGACAGCCATACTACACCCACAGGAGTTTGGTATGGTTATATTATATCATGAAAAACATTATTTTCACATTTTATGTGAAGTTATATTATGTTAACAGTTTTATATTATGTTAAGTTATATTATGTTAACAGTTTCATGTTATTTTATGTTATATTATGTTGAGTTATATTATGTTAATAGTTTCATATTATGTTAAGTTATACTATGTTGACAGTTTTATATTATGTTATATTTTATTTTCTTCTCCAGGGATGATTGTCTATGGTCTGATGTATTTCATCTGTATCCCCAGTGGATACCTCCTACTAACCATCTACTCACTGGTTAACATGCACATTGTGTCCTGGGGCACAAGGGAATCCAACAAGTAATGCACTGATCATTATTAGAAGCAGTAGAGGCAAACAATTCTTTTCATTATTGATTAATCTTTTAATTACTTATTTTTTAATTTACAATGATGTTAAGCCCCCAATTTAAGAATCTAATCAACCATTAATCTAAATCCAATCTATTAGCTGATTAACTGACTTCTGATTTCAGCACTAATAGTGTTCGCTGTCACAGTTAAAATAACTGTCATAAGGAGGGAAAAGCAGTGAAAAAAACATAGTAGACAAAGCAGAATTTCCTACCAGCAGTATGAGCTGCAATAATGGTGATTGTATTACTATAATAAATTAATTCAATATTGTGAAGTTGGTCTATGGTCAACATGCACACACCCTGGTGAAACTCCAAAGAGGGAAGAATTTGTATGATGTAATTCGTGATTGTTAATATTGTCTTATAGAGCAGATTGATTCTCACATTACCTGAAAACTCAACATGTGTCTCGGAGTATCAACGTCCTAATATATGTGATACGGAAATCATTTAATCAATCAACCTCTATTTGTACGGCATACAGATGTACAGATACAGAAGTACACAGGAATATGAAAAACATGAAACATGTGAATAAAAAGAGGAAATATGAGTTGTTAATGTCAAAAACACATTTAACCTGAGTCTTGTGCACTCAATTAAAGGGAAGAAAGGTGGGCTGAGGATATATATGTGATACTGTAAAATTATGTCAAATGTAAGTTGATGAAATCCATCCAGCCATCCATCCATTCAATGCCGCTTATCCGGTTCGGTTCGGTTCGGTTCATGGTGGGAGCAGGCTATTGTTAACCGATGATTCACTTATCTAACAGATAAGCAGATGCAGCAGGGAATTAATTTGTTTTAATTTCTGCCAATCTGCATTCTCAGCAATCACTCACTTTATCTGTCTGTATTTAAATGTGTGTATGTTTTTTCTGACTGTCCTTCGTTCTATCTGTCTGTCAGGGGAGAAGCAGAAAAGACGAAGAACAATAATATTCTGTGTGACAAAAACTGTAGACTCTGCTGCTGGGACATGAAGTTACAGGTACTGTTACCAAACAGCTACTGAGACAAGCCTTCCACTGGATGAACAGACGGACGGATAGATTAATTTTAGCCCGTTGCTTTACAGGTAACGCAGGAAACAGAGAATCTGATGATTCAACAGATCACAGGCCAGACTGCACAGAAAGTCCCTCCCCTTCCAATCACCAACCAAGAAATAACTCAACAAGCAGCTGCAACGATGGAGCCTCAAGCCAAAGTCAACACAACCAAAGAAGAAGCTGTGGGACGAGCTGAGAAACCGCCAATTTACACACCAGACAGGAAGGAAGCAAAAGACAATGACGATTCTTCCAGTAGCAGGTATTCATTTTTGTTTCTTTCTTCTCTTCTGTTAATTAATCTATTTGGTCACTGAATATTTTAGTCAATCCGTCAGAAACCTGTACTGCCATTAATCAATTGACCAAACTGTCACTCTTGTTATCTTTCATGCTGAGACCATTAACACACCCATGCACACAAACACACCCGCTGACGTCAAACATAGTACTGTACAGTTCAAGTCCCAAAATGTGTGTGTGCCTTTGTGCAGTGATGACAGTGTTGAAAAAAAGAGCATATCATCGTTTACATCTGACGAATATGAGGAGGATGATGACTTTATGATTGGTGACCAAGAAGGAGAAGTGGAGCTTCCTGTCCGTGGTGAGAAGCACTTTAATTGTGTATTTGTCCTGAATACTACATACTGTCATTCACACAATGTGTTATGTAGACCACAGTATGCATAGCATACTATAATGACATGATTGGTCTGTGTATGTGTGTGTGTGTGTGTGTGTGTGTGTGTGTGTGTGTGTGTGTGTATACATAGACTGGGTGCAGCCGGTGAAAGAAGAGTTTTTGAAGAAGCTGACTTATGCCAACATGAAGAGAAATCTACAAGAACAAATACGGTAAATAATTAACATTATACAGAGAAAATGCAAAAAAAAATAAACAGTGAATATCACTGAAAACAAATGAATAAACTAGTTTGTATCCATTTCTATACATGTGTCTGTAAGTGTTGTTACTAATGTTATCACATGGGCTTTAGACAAGTTCATGGACAAATTTAAAACTTGTACCAATGTTTTAATAGTTACCTGGTGAAGAAATACTGTATATATTATTCCCTGTACATGCATGTGTGTGTGTTGTTTATTTGTAGGTATGTGTAGTAGCATAAATTGTGCATTTATGTATTTGTTGTGTCTCAAAACACAGTTTCAGCTAAAACTGTATAATTGTATAATTACATTTATTTGTTGTCATGCTTTTCTTGTCCTCAGATACACACTTCGTAAGAAAAATGAGGATGATCTGTGTGAGGAGTTGGTCTTAATGTTAACAGACACTCTTAATGGAGAGCTAAGTGCAGTGGGGCCTGAGGATGTTCTATCAGAAATCCAGCTGGCCGAGTTGCGACATACACTGGAACATCAGGTAATGATAATAATAATAGTAATAGCACATAATTGCAATTGATTTGGTTAAAAAGTAGTAATAATGTGTTGTTCTTAAAATAATATGTGATAAGTTTGGAAGCAGTAGCTCAGCTATTTTAGTTTTCTTTCCTTTAACATTGCTTTTGTCGTATTTGTTTTAATTTTTTTGTCAATGCAATTTCCGTTATAACAAATCCCTTATAAATAAAATGTATAATAATAATATATAATAATATATCACATTCGAATGGTTCTATTTCAGAGGCTTTTGATTTTGTGAAAACCAAACTTAAAAGTTCCTGCAGAAGAGGAATGATTGAATCAATGAGTAATTGACTTTCTCTGTCCAACAGGCTCGGCATATCCTTAAGACCAGTCGAATGGAGAAATTGGAGAGAGCAGTGAGGAGAGCTATCGAGAAAACACTCACCGCCCCACAAGTGCAAAAACTAGATGAGGTGAGATGCTGATTCAGCCTCTGTGTCTGTGACAAGAAAATACTGTACAATACCTAGGAGGGACAAGTCTGTGTCGGCTGGCTAGCTGAAAATCTTTTTCTGTACAGATAAATAGTAATTTAAATGCGTAATCAAGAAAAAGTATTGCCACAACAATACTTTACACCTAACAACACCAAGTCTTACACAGGGTAGATGTAAATGTTTTGGCAGCCTTAGCTTTGATGTTAAAATGATGTTAATAAGGGTATATCAATTCAAAAAATAAGAACAATCCTGAAATATTATTTCATAATCTTCTTTGTGATAGCCTCAGTCAGATCATTAATATGTGCAAAATGGAGGCACTAAGTTGAACAAGTGACTGATTTAGTTCCACTTTTGCCTTAATTTAAAGAAATCCTAAAAATCATTTGTGTGCATGCATCTGTGTGTGTGTGTGTTTAGGGTGAGCAGGACTTCTGGAACAAGTTAATCGACCGCTACTTGACACCCATCAAGGACACTAAAGCACATCTGGAGGAGGTCACCAGAGAACTAAAGTCACTGCGTAACAAGGTCAGCTCTCTGCATTTACTGTTTGTGCAAATGTGCAAATGTTTTTTTGTGTTTGTGGCATTAATTCTGTCACATGAAGTGTGCATTTTTACTGTTTGAAACACTGACAATGTATCAGGGCAGTCTATTTTCTAAATATTCATTAAAATATTAGCCTGTATTAGGAGCAAGCCCACTAAGGGGTCTACTACAGAAAGGGAGAGGCCAAAGACAAGTCAAACAGAAAATTGCTCTATGTATGTTTATTGCTCTTCTGATTGGTGTGTGTGGTTGACTTTGACCACTGTCAAGCCACTCCCAAGCAGGGTGTTCCTAAAGTGCACATGCCATGATAAGTTCAGAGAAAGTGAAGGCAAAAAGTTTCTCCAGCCAGGCAAGAGTTAAAAAACCATTCACCTCTCACCATGTGTTGCATAGTGCAGCTTTTAATCTGCTTAAGATTCTTTTTTGAATAAACAGAGCCAGAAGCTCTGTCCAAACTGGTAGTGCTTTCCACAAAAGTTTGAGGTCACCCTCAAAAACAGAATTTGTTTCTTTCTGGTGTAGCTCCTTTGCTTTCATTAAACTGTGTTTTTTACATCAACCTATTAAAGATATACATATGTTATAATTGGAGCCTAGATTTTAAAGGCACATGTCAATATCAACATTGAGAGTTAAAAAGTCAGATTAGGGCTGTGCAATATGATGATATATATCATGTGACGATAGAAAAACATCTATAGTTTCATATTATGTGCTATCGTTTATTTCGTTGCGTCGCAAATCACACTCTTTGCGGTCATTTGGACGACGCCTTGCATCACAGCACGGATGCAGGCTGGAAATTTGCATGAAGGCAACACAAACAAACATGGAGGAGAGTGAACGTGACACAGAACGGGGTAATTCCAAACAGGAGAAGAACTCCGACCAGCCGAGACAAAACAAGGAGCTCCTACCTGAAAGAGGGGCTACTTCTGTCGCCTGACATGGTTTGGGTTTGACAAGGTCTGACACGGACCAGAAAATGGAATGACAATGAGCAAAGATGCATGGGACATTTTAGAACTTTCTAGGATGTTAATCTCTGTTAAAATTTCTGTCCATTTTGTATGCACGTACTTTTTCAATACTTTTTTCCACTAACACTGCAGGCACTAAAATTGACGTTATAAATATTTATTTATTCTCCTTCCTCCCCACAGGCAGTCTTCCTGTATTTCATCATCAACGTGCTGTGGGTGGTAGCTACCTTCTTCCTGCAGGCCATTGGAAATGATGTCATCAGCATCAAGATCCCTAAATACATTCCAGGTGGAAATGCAACTGGAGAATACCTCAAGGTTGGACAGACACACGGAGAGACAGACAGTCCTAGATGCATGTGCTGCAGATAATTAGAGGGGACCTGTGACATATTTCTGAATGTCTGTACGTACTGCTGAAAGTAATCACCATTGCTGTCATTTTGTGTTGACAGGTGGAGCCTCTCAGTTTGATGTTCCTGTTGTCTTTTGCTGTTCTTCTCTTTATCCAGTTTCTGGCCATGTTATATCATAGGTACACACACACACACACACACACACACAGACTTGTATGTGTGCCACACACCCACTGAATTCTGATCACTTCACATTCAGCTTTTACTTTTTTGCAGCTGTAAAAATCAGATTTGTGTTTGAAAGCTCCGCAGCTAACTCACAGACTGACCTTGAAAACTAAGCAGGAAAACATCCTAACTTTCAGATACTGGAGGTTTCAGTGGCAAAGAAACTCTTTTAAACTGGTACAGAATATTTTTCCCCACCAGGAGCAGGGACATTTTGCATTAATAATAATGCCTGCCTTTATGGAGAATTATAATGACATCTCCTGTTGTTCTTGGAACTATTAATTTCTTCATTTTCCCATATTTTCTACTCATGTTTCATCTTGGTGCCTCTCTATTTGCAGGGTCTACACTCTGATCCACGTGGTGTCCTATCGCAGCACAGAGAAAGACTACAAAGAGCGAGACGACGTAAGTAACAACACTCACACTTATATACACATAAAACCACAGGGAATTTGTTTTTTAAATTGGATTCCTTGTCAGGTACAACAAGATTTGCAGAGGCTTGATTATATTAAGGCACTATGCCACTTGGGCCCCTCGACACAACATTGTTAAAGAAAGAGAAACCAAATTGCCAACAGACTTGTGATCATGACAACAGAAAGAGTAAAACATAACTACACACAAATCCAAACTTCACTGTCAAACACTGAAACATAATGACAGCTAGTTCAGACACCCAAACATCACGACACTCTACACTAAAGTGACTTTCACATCAATATTTGCAGTACGTCCAAAAACTCACAGTATATCATTGACTTCAGCATCGACTGTTCGGATGGACTGGGACTTAAAAGCAGCCCTGGAGTCTGTGCAGCCAAACACAGCTGACACGCAAATACTATTTACCTACAGTATGGTGTATTCCCAATAGAATATGCATTTATATATGAGTTTAATATAGGCAATTGTGCAAGAGGGGTTAGCTAAATAACACTGAATCATTACAAAAGATGTAGAAAGTGCAATAATGGTTTCCAAAAAGAAAACATACACGGTATGTAAAAGACATGAGCATGTATGAAAAATTAAGCAAATGGAGGGGTAAAGGACATTGTTTATTCAGGCCACACATTAATAGTGGTGTGGTGTGAGGGGAAAAACATAAGGAGGCCAAGTGGCACAAGCCCTCTTAAAAAAGGCACCAAGTGTGACATGTATCTAAATTTTAGATTTGAAGTACTGCACTGTCACACACCACATTCAAATTTTTTCAACCGCAGGATGACGTTAAGACAACAAAATGATGTTACAATTAAAATAAAACAATGCATGTATGATACATGACTTACACACGCTTTTTATCCATCAATCCAACATAAACACTTATATAGGCTTAAATGCAAAGCTTCTTTCCTCGTGGCAAACAAAGTACAGATCAGTCTTTAAAAGCAACTGAATAATGATAGACTGTTAGAGCGTTTGATTTTCATAAATTAATAAATCGGTAAATTCTGGCAGTGTGCCACCTATAAAATTAAATGAGCAGTAGGAGACCCCACACAGGACTCCCACCACCAACACATAACAGCTGGCTCCTTATACCTGCAGTATTCCTTAGCAAGGTAGTTATTAAAGCTAATTACTCATTAGAGTAATAAGCAGAAGGAAGGATGATAAAAATCCAACAACAGACTTCTACATAGGCTGCAAACAGCCACAAAGTACACACAGCCATACAGGTGACTTGACTAGGGCTGCATCTAATGATTATTTTTGATATTGATTCATCTGCCGATTATTCTCTCAATTAATCGATTAATCGTTTGGTCTATAACCCATTAGAAAACAGTGAAAAATGCCCATCACAATATGCGATGACCTCATCACATGTCTTGGTTTGTTCGACCAATAGCCAAATCCCAAAAACTATTCAATTTATTATATTGCAAGACCAAGAAAAGTGGCAAATTTTCACATTTGAGAACCTGGAAGAATCAAATTTTTTGGAATTTTTGCTGGAAAAATAACTTTTATAACGATTATCAAAATAGTTGCCGATTAGTTTTCTGTTGCTCGACTAATCGATTAACCGACTAATCATTGCAGCTCTAGACTTCACAACTAAAATGTAAAAAATAAATGTTTAATCAGAGGGTTATGAACTTGTTCCCAACCCCAGCAGCCTCTGTCCAATGTGCCTGGTGTCTGAACCTCAGCAACCCTGAGTAAATCCAGGCAAACCCTTTACAACCAATATAACCACATCAACAATTGTGTAAACAGCAGTAAAGTCATGTTCATACAGACCGTCACAGCTGGTCATGTGCCATCAGGACAGCCACAGAGGCAGCAGGGAGAGGGGAGGGCGTGTTGACTCACCTACTGGTATTTGAAGACCGCTGTCCTCCATGGTGGCGAAGTTTTAAGATAAACACTCTCATATTTTCCCACTGTCCTTCTTTTCTGATATAGTTTGAGTGTCCAAGTCTTTCCAGTCGTGTGCTCCGACCTCTTCCTCTGTGTTTACCCGGACCCAGGTGTCCAGTTTGGCAGTTTCCCATCCTCTCAGTCATGTTGAGCGGTTTGATTTTAGCCTGCTAACATTAGCTAGCTAATGAGTCTGGCAAAAAAAGCACGTAGCTAGTATCGTTAGCGCTGCTGTAAAAACTTGCTAACCACCCAGTTTGTTTCATTTTAACGACCTTAGTAACTTTCTAGGGTTTAATTAGAGTGAAAGAGGCCACAGTGGCTTCCCTTCATAATTTCTACCTGACCGCCTTCTCAGTTTCCCCGCTGCCGTGAAGTTACTAATCAAGGGATGCTAACTTCACTTGTGTTTCTACCAGTACACCATCTCCTCTCTGTAACAGTGCAATACCATCTGTCACCACACAGCTGATTGACGTTATCACACATTCCGATCCAGAGGGCGCTGTTTCGCTCATTTTAAAAAACACAATGGAAACTTGGCGGATAAATTGATTCAATGGAAAACTGAGAATGTTCAATTAATGTCTCACAATGGTGAATGAAAATATTACATTTAAAAAATATTGAAATGTATTACATTACTTAATAAGGCCTATGAGACATTGTATTGTTATAGCAGCCAAACCACATCAATCACCAAAAAAAGCAGCAAAAGGACACTCCCTGAGGTAGACAAGAAATAAGACAAAAAAAAAACCCATAAATGTACAGAAGCAGAGAATGACTGTGCTTGCAATTATTTTTTTAATGCCGTTATCTCGAGAGAACGAGTTGATTATTTCATTATCTCAAGATAACAAGGTTTATCTCGCTGTCTTGAGTGTGAGTGTCTGGTTCATTTGATCAAACCTGAGTTCAGCCTTCATAAATGTGTAGTTTTGTTTGTTGCAGTTACTTCATTAAAGCAACGCATTTTACTGTAGCCAAAGATGAGAGGTTGACCAACAGCCTATTATAATGGCAGAGGTAAAGACATTATTAAGACCATCCGGTTTGCCATGTGACTTGCAAGCCCGTCCCAGTGCATTGACCCCCACAGCATCTCCACATAGCCTACAGACACCTGTTGACTGTGAACAAACTGTAAATAAATATATAAACATTGTAAGTAATAAAAGTAATCTCGTGATAACAAAGTTCGTTTTCTCGACATAACAAAATAACTAACTCATGAGCTCAAGATAACGGCATTAAAAAAAATTGCAAGCATGGTCATTCTGGGCTTCCATATAAATGGTCATAAAGTGTAAATAATCTTTAACCAGGAACTGAAAGTCAGACCATGCACTAATTTTAACAATGAGAGTCCCTGGTAATTTGCTGTACAATGGCAATACAAGTCTACTATATACTGTACAGTATTTTGATGTCAGAATGGCCACAGCAAAATGATTATGACAAAGAAAAGACTGTGATTTTTTTAATAGAATGACAATAGTAGCTTGAGAAAACAACACTGCACAGTTATAGTTAAACTCCATCCAAATACATCAAAATGGTTATTTATTCTATGTTACGCAGTGGTGGAAGAGACACTCAGATCTTGTACTTAAGTAAAAGTACCAATACAACAATGTAAAAATACTCCATTACAAATAAAAGTGCTGCATTCAAAATCTTAATCAAGTAAATTGAGATCTTTTTTTCTGTGTGTGTGTGTGTGTGTGTGCCTTCCTGTCAACTAGGAGGACGATGATGATGGCTTTATTCTGGAGAACCACATTGCCAATCGACTTTCCATTACCAGTGAAGACCTGTAGTCAGAAACAACAAACTGAACCTAGTGAAACCCAACAACCAGCAAACATCGGCATCGCCAGTGGCAATGCACCACCTCAGGGCTGGCAATCACTTACTCGCATACTACTTTTTCCAGCTTTCACAATGCACTAAATATGGTACATTTTAATTCAACAAATCAAAATCAAACAGCATAGAGGGTAGCCTGTCAGACAGTCTATGTAAACAGGTCATGTCTTAATCTTCTTAATCATCTATTCTTCTGATATTCTGCCTCAGATGTTTCGCCTCCCAGCTAGTGAGATTTGAGTATAATCCAGCTAAGGAGGCAAAATGGCACAAGGGAAATCAATTATAACAGATCCAATAAGCTTTGTTTGGCAATATAAAAGGAGGAATTAATAGGATGTGAGCTCGGGTTTTTACACAATGGGATCTCAGGTAGGAGCGCTTTAATGATCAAGTGTTTTATTTTAATGTATTTGCTCTCAAGACTTGTATTTATTGTATTTGAAGTGTGGCTGAATGGATTTGGTCCACTGACTAATTGAATGTCTTTGTCCAAATTGAGGGTGTTGTATGTCGAACAGATTGCGCATCCCATTGTAAAATAATTTAGCGGGCTGCAATAATTTAGGATATTTGAAAACAAAACAAATTTAAATAATCCCTTGCAGAAGATATACTTCACAGAATTGTTTTAAAGTTTACAGAAAAATCTGTGAAATCTGGGGATTGTCCTGTTTTTTGTATGTGTGTCTGTTTTTTATGAATCACAATTATGGGCTGGATGTAAATGAAAGCAGATCATTTTAATTTTCTCAAGAAAAATGTATTTCTGAGCTCCTTCAGGTTAAAAAAACAAATACTTGAATGTGTTTTTGAAAGATTTTTAAATGCGATATTTGCACAAGAAATATTGTTAGGAATACATTTAACATTTTATTGTCAAACCTGTATTGTATACTCTGAAGTTTCTGATGTGATTTACACTAATGTGTTGCCTCATGTCAAGATGGTATCAGTATAATTATGTCTACCTATTATGTATACTAATTGAATGCACTTAACAAAGGGATAGAATTTTCTTGGAAAATACTGCCTGGAAAACTACTGAATTGATTAAAACAAATGTGGATAATCTCTTTGTATTGTAAAATAAAGATATAACTACATATCATGTCAGAAATAAAGTCTGCATGTATAAGTTGTATTTAAACATTAAAGATATCTTAACTGAGCTTACAAGGTCTGGCTCATTATCCGCAGCTCATATTCATCTTCTCATCCCACTAACATGCCCTATGTGAGTATTTTTTTGTCCTGAGTGGATACAAAACAAAGACTTTTCTAATTATTTTTTTTCTAATTGTTGTACAAAAATGTATTATTCAACATCAAAAGGTGGTTGAAAAAAATATATCACATCAGGAAGCAGACACTGTTTATGACATAGTTTTACTTGCTTTTAATAATGTAACTTTGTTTCTAAAAAATATTAATTTCAGGGTAAGGCCTGCATTTGTTGTGTCTTCTATGTAATGCAGGTATATGTGGGGCTAACTCTACAGTATCTTCCCTGGTTTGTATGTGAGGGATCAGAGGGGGTGGGTGAGGTTCAACAGCTGTTCACCACAATGCTGTACCCCTGCACTGAAGGGGTGTGGGGACAAGGGGGATTTAGTGAGGTAGAGGAAGAAGAGGCCTTATTGTTCCAAAACTTGATCTTAATTTGAGTGCTGTGCAGTAGTTTCTCCTCAGTCTGGTGTACTCTCCTGGCAAGTCCCAACTTTACAACATTGAATTTTGTAGATTACATTAAGTAAATTGTTGAATCCAGTCATGCACTTATCACATACAGTATCTTAAAGGCCAGCTTAAGTTAAAAGTGTGAGGTTCCTGAAAGCAGTTCAAACTGAAAATTATACTTTAAAACATTTGTACATACAGCATATGCTTATTTCACACCTCTTTAAAAAAAGACAAAACACAACCTGAGTTGACCTTTTTTAATGAATAAGTCATTTCATTCAAATGAATGGAAGCAGTAGACATAGTTATTAAATAGAGGCAATTGCAAAGCAATCATCCAATATATTTTTGGGGAGAGAGGTTTCAGCTGAGGGTAAGACAGCAATCCGACACTGAGCACAACTGTAAAGGTTAACATCCATTTCATCCCCCAACACAGTGCCTCCCACACAACATGGTGTCTGCAGTGCAGTGCACCTTCATGGTACACTCACACACTCACCGAGGTATCTAGTGTAATCATGTAACAAGTGGCTTGTTTACAAGTTGTTAGGTGAGAATGGTGTGCCTTTTATTTTGGACAAAGGCTCAAGTCTGACTGCAGCCACCGCTCCCCAAACACCCAGTACATAAAAAGAGTGACACTTTACCTAAAACTCATGACGCATCCAAACTTTCATTTCATTTCATTTCATCACATAAAGCTAAACTTTTAGGTTCATTAGCCAGCGTTTTTGATCCCAGGCCATTGAAGACAGAGCAACTGAATTATGTAAATCAGCTGTTACGAACACGTCATTTCATGAGTTTCAACTAATGTGTCGCCTAAAAGAAGAACACATCAGGCATTACAAAATGGCTGCCAGTGGTACTGTGTTAATACACGGTACACAGAAAATCGGATCTTAAACCTGCAGGAAATGGCCACTTGGAAATAAATCAAATTTCTCAGACATGCGACATGCGATGTTCACTGTATTTTCAAGGAGGGGAATTTGGTCATTTAATGTACTGTATATAAAACTTGTGAATATTTGACAGCTTACAATTCAGCTTATACCACCACGGAGATTCCCGCCAGCCATTCATCGATCCCCCTCACCGACAGCCAATAAAAATCACTGCCAGCCCAGATGAGTGACAGTCAGTCTTATCAGTCCACAGGTTGGCACTTTAATAATCAAACGCTTGGCTGAAGCTGCGTTTCTGTCCTCCTCTGTTGTTGCTATAGCCACCACCGCCGTTCCGGAAGCCGTTACCACGGCCACCGTTTCCCCCGAAATTCCGCCCCCTTCCACCTCTGAACCCTCCTCCACGGTTACCGCCGCCAAAGCCTCTGTCGCCACGATTACCACCGCCAAAGCCTCTGTCACCACGGTTACCGTGCTGCTTCTCCTCCAGCTCTGGGAGCTCTGTGGCTACAGTGAGTTGCCAGCGGCGACCGTCCTTCCAGCTCTCCTGTTGAAGCATCAAATAATGTGAAAAGGATGTTAGCAGGACTACCACAGTCCGTGAACTTCAACAAGAAATGCTTTCAAAATATTTAGATTTGACTTTTGGATAATTCATTTTCACAAATTTAATCTTCAAGACACTATAAACAGTCCACCACACATCTTGAACAGATGGGAGTGTTCACTGTCGTTCTCACCTGAATCTCCTTGACTTTGTCAGCTGGGACATCAAAACAAACTCCCTGTAATCAACACAATAAAGGGTGAGATGGTGAGTGAGAGGAGTCGGTCTATGTACCTGCTGTGCTATCAGAATAAGAGCCACAACAGCATTGGTCACACCTACAGAAAGGTTTCACACATTTACTTTTTGCTAACAGATGTTTGCTGTTTACCTGCTGTGGATAATTAGTTGTGTACTGTGTCTAGTGTGGCTGTAGTAGCTGAATTCATGTATAAACTAAACAATACTGTTTTTAAAAACAAATTACTCTGGTTCTTCTCTCAATTTGCATTTTGATTTACCACCAGGTTTCCCATTTACTTTTTCATTTGCCAAGCCTGTTATTTTCCATTTGTGAGTCACTGTGGGGGCCTTTTTTTTGGGCAAGACACTATTTATCCATGTGGGATCTAACAAGAGCTCTCATTGGCTATCATCTGGACCCAATTACTAGAAGCCTACATCCATGCTCAACTTTATAATTGTGTACACCAAATCAAATATACTCTTCCTGGCACAGAGATTACTGAAAACCCTATTCTTAACCATAAACTGCTAAAAGTAGACGAGCTAAACCTAAAAAGTGGCTCTCATACTAAAATAAAATGCAATCTGAAATTGAAAAAACAGGAGACAAAATATCTTTAACGCATATATAAACATAAGCAGCACCCAAAATTATGTAAATGTTTGTGTGTGTACATACTGTTTTGCCTTTGAGGAAGGTCATTCTGTGAATGTGGCTCTCAAACTGTTCTCCGAGCTGTTCTTTGATGGTTCTCCAGGCGTAACCCAGATTGTGCATCTCCTGAGAACACTCCAACTGCACAGTGGTGAAACCCTGTGAAAACAAATAGAAACAATACGTTAGGTGGAACTGGAGTTATACAGCACCTAAACCGGCTGTTGTAGTTTGAATGACCCTGCAGTTGTTGTCCAACCCTTGCAGAGTGCAGTGCTTAACACCACTTTTCAATAGTAGTCCAGATTTGTTACTATACTGTATGTGTTTGGGTGTATATAACAATTTTGTGTGAATATATTTGGACAAGAATAAAACCAAACCAAAACCAAACTTACAGCATCAGAGTTGAGCAGTGACCTCTGCTCTAGACTTGTGGCTCCAGAAATATGGGCCAGGGCAGCGGCTAGTGCATCAACTGCTCCTCTTTCCTCAATCAGCTTCTCAGCTGACGCTCTGAAGTACCCGATAGCTGTGACTGGAACAGAGTCCAGAAACCTGTACACAATAAAGAAATTAAATCGTAACAATCTGACACTTATTTGCTTTCTGCCAGGAAATCTGGTTTATATTGAGCGTCATCGTGATTAAAGAGATGTCAGCAGGGCAGAGGCTCTGTGGAGCCACTGTTTAAAGTCTATGTACGTGCTAGGCCACTATGTTGCCCAACTAATGATAGTAGTCCTCATTATTAACCAAATGAGGTAGCTGACAAAGTCCAGGGTTTCAGACAGTAATCAATTACAGCAGTTTCATACTTGCAGAACAAAATATATATGGCTCCACTTGGCTCCCACTCCAAAATGACCTACCTGACAGCATCCTTGCTTGATGACTTGATGATATCGTTGGCAGTGGGAACACCAACTCGTCTGAATGTGATGCCCTGGAATAATACCAAATAAAATGTATTTAGTTTGCTCTGCGATATAGAAACGTCTGATGTGGAGTCAAACAGGCACAGAATGTCTGAAAGTCAGTGCAATTTTACACACTATTACTAACTACAGGGAAAAGGTAACTTTCAGTCTGGTTTTCTATGTAGTGCAGCAGCACCTTCTTCAACTCCAGCCTCTCTAATGAAACACTCTCACTCCTCTACTTTCCTGTCTTCACTACTTTTGATTCTCCCCTTCCTTCTGTACTTTCTCATCCATTTCCATCCCGTGTGAAGCACAGACGTTTTTTTTTTTCCTTTTTTCGCATAGCTGCTCGAACAACTAAACTTGTCGCTTTTCTTTGCTCCTCTGTCTTCTCCTACTTTGACTGAATTTAAAAAGACACGTACTGCTTTGTTTTCTACGTAGCGCAGCTGTTCCTCTTCTTTCCTCTGGTAGAAACAGATGCAAACTCCAGTCCTGCCCGCTCGGCCCGTACGTCCTGAACGATGGATGTATGACTCCACATCCTGACACCAACCACAGAGACAGAAACATTTTTAGAAACTAAAGGTGACGGGCCTTTTTGAATCATAATTTATGGAAGTGTGTAATTTTTAAATGTCTTTGTGAATGAATGTGCACCTTAAGATTGGAACATATTTATAAATCTAAAATACAACATCTACATAGCAAAGAAACAGCATGTCCTATAAATGCAAATGTTACAAAATCTGTGATGATTCCTGGCAACACATCACACCTTGGGCGGAGAACACTGGACCACCAGGTCGACTTCGGGGATGTCTAATCCACGGGCTGCAACGTTGGTGGCAACCAGGACCTCGAAAGCCCCACTCCTGAAGCCCTTCAGTGTCAACTCTCTCTGCTTCTGAGGAATATCACCGTGGAGAGACTGGGCACTCTGAAAACATATAAAAACAGAATAAAATGAGGACTGAACTCTAGAGAATTTGCTTGCTTCTTCGTAGCTTTTTTCCCCCATGTCTAATGGTATCATTCTGGGGAAACAGCCCTGGTTAAGAAATTAATCTTCCCATTCTGACAAAACTCTCAAAATGATTCTTGTTATGAAGTTCCCTGATATAAGAAATGTCAGCGGATCATTTTATAAACTGTTCAGCGTGTGTATGCATGTGTAAGTGTGTGTGTCTACCTGTTTGATGGAGGCATTCAGGGACAGCTCGTTGGCCTCTTTTTTTGTCTCACAGAACACAATGGTTCTGCCATGGCTGCCGCTGTAAACCTGGATCACATCGCCTAACACGGCTGTACGCTGTGACCAGTGGCACGCTATGGCCAGATGCTACAGAGAGAGAGAGAGAGAGAGAGAGACAAAAAGATAAACACAGAGGGGGAGACAAGGGAGTAAGAAGAGAGACGTTTTCATTAATACAGCTGGCAGACTTTAACTTGTACTTCATTATAATTCCACTGGTGTTGATGATGATAAATACTGCAATTTTTACTGCAAATGAACTAGCTGGGCTTTCCTGATGGAGATATATGTGAGGCTATTTTACAGTCTCATTTACTTTAACTGCCCCCGCTTGCAGGAAACTTTGAGAGATCCAAGCCTAAGAACTGAGACTGCTGTAACGCTTGTTAAATTGCACCCATCACACACCCGTCACCTCGTTCACCTCTGCCAACTGATTCTCTCTCACACACACACACACACACACACACACACACACACACACTTACTTCTACAGTTGTTGCAGCTTTCTGTGTTTTCTTGCCAATCAGGTCAACATGTTTGCACCCTGGTCTCATGTATTTCTTGGCCACCTCGTAGACCCATGGGGGGCAGGTGGCCGAAAACAGAAGAGTCTGTGGGTTGGAGTCGGAGTCTGGAGAGGAGCACACACATACACACACGTTTTCTTAATTTTACATACATGACCACACTACACCGATCATTTATTTTACTTTTACATATACGATACACAAACCAAAATCCACTCTATCCTATACACATACACAAATATGAACACACACACATAGAAAACAAAATCACACATACTCTATGCTATGCTTTACCTTTCTCATATGATGAAGCCAAAATCTCTTCAACCTGTTCTGCAAATCCCATGTCCAACATTTGGTCTACTTCATCCAAAACAACGTGTTTCAGTTTAGAGAGGTCGAGTTTATTGTTCTGGAGGTGGTCTTTGATGCGACCGGGGGTTCCAACCAAAATATCAATACCATTCCGGATAGCATCGACTAGACAGGAGGAGAGGAGTAGAGAGAGTCATTATTAATATCAATGTATAAAGTTATGCAGTGTTATGCAATTTTGTATCTTTAAATAGTTATATAATAGTAATAATAATAGTTCTTTATAATAACATTAAACATAAAAAAATGGAGATATTTGTGTTTTTGCTTAGACTTACTCTGTGGGTTGTATGAGCTGCCTCCATAGAAACAAGTGATAGACAGTCTCTTGATAATGTCTTTGAAGTCCTTAGCGACCTGGATAGCCAACTCTCTAGTTGGAGTTAACACCAGGACCTACAGAAAAGAGACTCGGTCATACACAAACATACTCAAAGAGTAACTGACACTGGGACTCTGACTGATGCTAGTTTTCAGTGATTGGCGCGAATGTGTACCTTGGGAGGCCGGCCTCTGGTCATCGGCGCTGAATCCTTCTGGAGCTTCTCCACCAAAGGGATGGCAAAGGAGAAAGTCTTTCCTGTTCCTGTCCGGGCTTGGGCAATTACATCCTCTCCATCATACACAGAATTAAATGTCTTCGCCTGAATGTCAAACAGGTAAGAGACTCCCCGAGCTGAGAAAGTGATAGAGAGAGAGAGGCGACAGAGAGTGAGGAGGGGAAGAAAGTGGGACGACAGGACAGGGAGAAAGACAGAGGATCGATGGTAATTTGTTATTTAGCACATCCCAAAGCACCTCAGTAGCTCCAAAGCCCAGTTAACACTCCAAAGTACATGTTCAGTACAAAAAGAGTTGCGTTTAACATGAATTAAAGTACTTGTTTCAGTCCATAATGGTGATCTCCAGATTTCTAATTCAAATGTTCATTATTTAAATGAATGCACGGTGTACGTCAGATCACACGAAATGTAAATCAATATTAAAACTCATGTGTATTCAGTGAAAAAGCAGTTGTTCAGACATAATAAATATGTTATAAAGTGAAGTTCATCAACCATGTTAAAGCACAGAGTCTGAGCAGCTTTTTCAAAAATTAGGCTTAATTCAAATTCGTCAATACGATTGCCCAAAACTACGCGCAGAAACATGTCAGGTTTTGGACACCTCTGGTCTCGAGCCACAGAGGTAAAAACTAAGGTATAAAAATGTAAATGTGATTTTTACCTTTTAGTTTATCAATGGTGACCTGGGAGATCCTGAAGTTGGAGAAGACTCCATCCCTCTGCTCTGGTGTCGCTTCCTAAACAGAGTCAGTATATAAGACTGTTATCTTACCCTACAGCTGACTTCGAAGAGTGTCACAAACAACCCAAAAATATCAAGGCAAAGACTGAAAAGTCAAGATCAATATAATATGAACATGACAAGCAAATTAAAGTAAATGGAATGAATGAAGTTTATATAATTTACAGTTAACTTGTAGTTGTTTTGTTACTTAATTTAAAAATATTTCCAACATCTTCTGTGAGCTTCCCATTCTTGTGAACATATGCTAACCACACTGCTGTGCCTCTACTTTTATCCTACTTGTCATGACCAGTTAGGCTTAAGGTCAGAAGAGCACATAAAACATTACATATATATATATTTTACGATATAACGAAATAAAATACACCAACACAACCAAAATGTAACACCTAAGAAGAAGGATTTAGTAACAGCTTCCATGGTGGTCACCTTGATTTCTCTGTTACTATCCTACAGAATTCACACTTCAGAGACAAAAAATAGTGGAGACAACTCCAAAGAGCTCAATTATTTAAATTACCACAAAGTACAGTAGGGTCATGAAACAGTAAGTGTCAACACAAACTTTCAACTTCTACTGAGAGTCGTACCGCTTCTTTCTCGCTGTCGCTAGCTGAGTCTTCACTTGACTGGGACGGTGTCTGGACGGGCGTGTCAACAGGGGTGTTTGGGGTGGAATGTCCGTTGGTTGCTTCCTCTGTGATTGCTTTTTTTTGCTTCTTCTTTTTTTTCTAAACCCCAAGATAAAAGTGGAGATGTGTTATATGAGTGTACGGGGAGTACGAGAAAATGACCATGTTTACACCAGGGCACCAATCACCTCGATAGCCTTTTCACCATTTACCACAAAAGATCATGCAATATCCCACAAAACAAGGAAATCTACCCAGCTGGTAACTCCATATTCAAACTAACAACACAGCACAGACCTCTGTGTCTCCTTCAGTGTTCTTCTTAATCTTCTGCTTCGGCGTTTCAACACCATTACAGTTGCCATTCATGTCTGTGGCCTTATCTATGTGGTCTTCCACTTGGTCCGCTGCCAGCTTGTCTTTTTTCTTTTTCTTCTTTGGTGCTGGAGGTTCACAGTCTGGGTCCTCCTGCTCTTCCTGGTCCTCCAGCTGCTTCTTCTTCTTCAGCTTCTTGCCCTCCTTGGTCTTGTTCTTTATTCATTTTTTTAAAAACAGAAACAATAAAAAGGCAAACAGAATTCAGTTAAACCAAATACTGTGCAGCTACTCACAGTTTTAAGAAAGAAATATATTGGCAGCTTGAGTAATTTCTAGTTTGCTGTCATCATATTGCAATTTCACTCATTTTAACATCTTTTAATTAAATGTAATTATGTAAGGTATAATAATCAAAAGTGGTTAATGAACAACACAGCTGTTTGAAGAACTGCAGAGCATTTTTGAAGCAAATCAAAATATTTTTTTCATGAATAAAGAACTTGTCAGTTCAACACCACATACTGACGTTATTAATTACAACTGAATGATTCTGGAATCAGTTAATCATTAATTTGTTAACGAGTACCTACCTACCTATTTAAAAGATCAGTTTCAAACATTTAATATTGAAATGTATTGTTCAACCTTGATTAAGATAAGACAGTACTTTATTCATCCCAAGGGAAACTGTTGTGTAGCAGTTGCACTACAAATATAAACAAAATAAAGAGTAAAGGTTATCAGTAAGGTGCGAAACCAACCAAATGTACATGTCAGAAATGTAACAGGTTAATGAGAGGTATCATAAATATAAACTGGTTAAAATATATCAATATTAATCTCAATGCCAGTACACTGTATTTGATTTGCACAACCAAGGACGCCCTCAGATCATATTAATGTTTTATTTATTTGTCTAACTGATCATCAATCAGAACAAAATGAATCAAAACTGATAATCACTTAATCAAACCCCTTTAGTCTTTTTGGACTGTTGCTCCAACTTATTTTGGCTTGTGATGGCTATTTTTCATAACACTTGACACTATACAGAGTACACAATTAATCAAAGTAAATATCATCATTTAAGCATCAAAGTTCATTCTTGACCCTGGAGAAAGTAGCTTGACAAAAGAATTGCAAACTCCTCTCACTGTAAGTGGAGCTTGAGTTGGGAATGTTTAGTGAAAAAATATTAATAATCAACAATAAAAATAATCATTAGCAGCGGCTATAATTAAGTTATTATGTTTTACTGTTCTGAGCAGGTTGTTTTGTATATTTTACCAGCTGACGAGCCCAGCTGTATAATACGTCATCAGGTCGCGACCACAGTGCTGATACAAACACAGATGTAAGCAGCAGCTTAAAGGCCTCCACGTTGTCAACCCGTACATCCGTGTGATCTACAGATCAGCTCACCAACACGTGGGCACGCCATGTGATCTTGTAGCCAGGCTAGGCGGCTACGTTAACAATGTGTGCTAACATTAACATCAGCAGTGTTTCACATTCACGTTGTGAACTCATACAGCTGTTTATTACACTCTGTTAACAACATGTCGCTGCTAGTGTCGCTGCATAAACAAATCTCACGTTGGTTTCCTAACAGTTAAGCTGGCCGGTTAGCCGAGGTTAGCACGTTGAGCCACATGTTGTCAAGCATAGAGCCGCCGGGGCAGGACGTCGCACGAGCTACACGGATTATTTAGTCTGAGCACGAGGACACGACCCGCTCTGCTCACCTTTAGGGTTTTAGCCTCCGCGACAGTGTCCACATCTTCGTCCATGGTGTGATCTTCGGTGTCAAAGATGATTTTTGTCGGCATTTCTCTTCCCTGTTGGAACCCCTCAGCGTAGACACACAGGCTAACCCTCGGGCACGCGGATGGAAAGGAACGCGCAAGCCTGCGCGAGGAAGCGTGTTCACGAGCCAGACATAGAAATAGAAGTGACAGATTGGCACTACAGGGCAGAACAAGCAAGAACAATAATTACCTTTAAGACGCTACTGTCCAAAATACATTACTGTGACGGCTATAGTCTCTAGAAGAAATAAAAGACAAGGTTTGATTTTCTAATAAAAATAAATAATATTTTATTTATTTTTTTATTTTTTATTTTCCACAATGCCTCTCATGAGAATAATTCTTGTAAAAATGAGATTGGTGTGTGATAAATAGTGTGTGACAGAAATACTGGGGAAAGCTCAACCAAACAAGGTTAAAAATGTTTAATTTCCCCAGGTTTGATAAACTCATCATAGCAGAGAACTGCCCTTTAAACACATTGCAGTCAACATCAAAACAGTAACGATAATAACTGCCCAGCAGATGGCGCTCTGTGTCCTGTTCTGTAAGGCTTCACATTATAAGTGTGCTTGCCAGTTTTCAGGCGAGAGGCCTTTTGATGATCTGTTGCATAAAGTGCAACCACAGGTTTGCTTTAATAAGTCAACTTGTCTTTCAGTCCAACTGATCTGCTACAGCAGAGGTTTTCACAGTGGGAGGGGGGCCTCCCCAGGGAGGCTCCAAACAGTTTCAGGGCAGGCTCAGTGAATGGAAGTGAAAAAATATTACTTTAGTTTTTACATTAGTTATCAAAAGGAGATCAAATAGAATAGCCTAAATGTGTGTGATTTGGTTAAAGAGATAGTTCAGAGATGCAGTAGTTTGGGGGAATTTTACTGTTTTTCCCACTTTCCCAGAGTCAGAAACTAATAAATGCCTCAGGACAGACCTTTTTATTTATGTATGTGGTATTGTCTGAAGTTATGTCAAACAGCAATATTAGGCTATCTTGGCTCAACTACTGAGTGTCTGTGGGATCAAATAACATAATCATGATCCCATAGGCATCCAGGAATTGAGCAAACTTAAGCAAATAAACTAAGGGGGGGTGAGGAGACACCTTTTTCCAAGCTTTGTCTGAGGGGAGGCCCACAGTCTCACAAAACCCCTGTGCTACAGCATACATATCTGCTCTGTCAAACGCATGTCCTGTGTTCTTCTTTGAGAAAACAAATGATGTAAATTGAAGTTAGTTTGCAACTTAGCTTGTTGTTTTTAATCTTATTGTAAAAAGCAATCCATTACTTCCCATTTTCACTCCTTAAACCATGATCACTGAAATATTTAAAGGGCTTACACAAATTACAAATAACAAACAAAACTAAATGTATTTTTTGACATACGTCTGGTGGTATCTAGCCATGCTTCGTTGTTGCTCTGCCAGGCTACTAAAGGGGCACGCTTAAAGATGAATTCATGTAAGTTTTTCAATAAAACCCTTTGATGCGTTATAAACAATGATGCACGACAGTGAGGCTATAGACAGACAGACAGACAGATCATCTTTAATGATCTTGCTTTTCTGATAAAAAAATAAATTGTGATTGTGCAAATATATATTTACACTAAAATGATGAGGATAATTTATATTGCATAATATGCTTATTTTGTAGTCTTTATTTGTCAAAGTCTAGCAAAAAATGACAACTATGTCCTGCACACTGTCTGCACATAATGTTCCCATCATATGACCTTCATCCAAGAAGAAAATGAAAACCTTAGAAAATACACAATATAGAGAATTTCAGGTGACAAGTACACTAGTGCTGGAAACCACAAGGACATTCATAATGCGGTACCGTCATTATATTTTGCCCACAGTAACAATGGTATCACAATACAAGTTATTCTGCATATACACTATTGTAAGACACATTCACAGATAGCCAAGATGAGACAGTGTGTAACAAAGTGCATGCAGTCTGAGGCTGAAAACACACAACAACAAGGATGGGTGTGCAATTAATTGAATATCAGTACTGTAGACTTGTAAATGGATGAATTGGCACAGATATTGCAACATGTTCTCTTGTGATACTAAGGCTGAAACTCCTCTTACAGCAAACATTTGAACTCTGAACTGTAAGTTCTACCAATGTATCAATAACAGAATGCCAGAGACACTATCATGAGAGATAACGCATATTGGGATATATTGAGATAATTAATTTGTGTGGGAGAATGCTGGAGGCTCAATTTGGGTGACAACTCCACCTTAAACTGCAAAAAAGTATTCTGTAAACAAAGTCATGTTTAGCCTTAGAGCAAATGAGAGCAAATTTCAGTAAAAAAACATATTTTGTCAAGCACTGATAGTATTAGAATGCAGTACAAAAACACAAAATAGTAGAACTGCAAAAAAAGGATCAAATAATATACAATAAGCATAGTATACAGCAATTCAAAGCATTATAGAGTGCCAGCTTTGGTGGCAAAAACATGGCACACTACCATATTCACAGCTCTCAAACTCATGTAAACGGCATGTTTTCATGTTTAAAAAGTTGCCATTTAACAGGGCATATTCCATTCATAAAAACCAAGAGGGCCAATGCCATCTGTGGTGGAAATTTCTGTAATAAAAGCTTCACAAACAAGACAGTGTCTTTCTGAGTTATATTATAACACTTGCAAGCGGACACAGTCAGCCTTCAACAGAGTTTCAGGCTGAGAGAGCAACTTATACAGAATGTGGTGTGGCCACAAAACATCATCCCTTATCTGACAGTTTGCACTTTAGAGTGCCGTCCTTGAATATGCTTCCAGACAGCCTCGCATTCCCCCTTATGAGTACACTTGTGGGAGTGTGTTTAAAGCATCAGTGTAGGAGCCATGTATGTATTTATATTATGTTTGTTTATTGCTTATCTGTTACGTATGGTGTGATGTCTCGTGGGTTGGACCGGCAATAATCATTGTGTATTTATCCATCTGTTCACCTGCATGGCGGTAACTGAGAGTGGGTGATTAGGGTTCTCACATTTTCTGTTGACTGCAAATTTCACAGCATCCACATTCATTTTTGCACATATCAACTTCATGTAACAGATTTGTTTTTCTTTCTTTGAAACGGACAATAAATCTTTAAAAGCATATCTTTAAGTGGAACTGGATTATTAAAATGGCGCGTCATACAGGTTGTTGCTTGTTCCCTGTTCCCTGTCTGTTCCCTGTCTCAGCCTCTCAGTGACTTATGGTGGTTTCAAGAAGTCGCTACAATCAGGTTACACAGACTTTCTCTGTATTTTTTGCCAATACGCCATCTCTCAGCATAACTAAGGTATTTAACTGAATTTTTCCTCTTCTGCAATAGCTAAATAGCCTAAATGACAGTGACGCACAGTACACTCACAAACAAATACACGGCCAGGTGAGTTGTACATCTGACTCAACTAAGATAAACATGCTTGCTGCTGTACATAAAAAAAAATCAGCACCACATCAGTGTGGACAGCTCCGACTCAGCCTAACCAGGACTGACTAAAAACAGTAAGGCATGAACAGATAAGCCTGAGTTATGTTATCATATGAGATATTAATATCAGCCCATAACTAATATTAACCTATATTGAAAAAATGATGCTACAATGGTTGAACCACAGGGGTTTGGACATATTCTGATAAGGAATTGTAATGTATTGAATTATTGGACGAGACTGCACAGGACTGGATAATCAAATAAGTTCCTGAGTGGTAGACCCAGCACAGAACTGCTGAAACTTTATAGGAAAATGTGGGAGAGTTATGAGAGTCAGATTTCCTCAGTTCCTGAAAATATAAAATCTTTGGAGATACAAGGTTTGTGTAGGGTGCAGAATGTGGGACAGGAGGACATGGGAACTTCAGCCAGCTCCTAGTATTCACTCTGTTGTCAGCTCTGTGTTTCCCTGCTATCTACTAACTCTCCTGTCATTTCAGATCCAGCTCCTGCAGTAACTCCGTCCCCACCTGCTCACCTGTTTCTCATTTCTCTCATCAGCATTGCAGTATATATACCGGCCCATTTCCACTCATTCCTGACCAGATTGCCTGGTTTGCAGCTGCCCTAACTTTCCAGCCTTTGTTTTGCCTGCCTGAATGACTCTCAGCTTTATGATTCTCTGCCTAAACCTGTTTAGATAAGTTTGCCTGTTTTGACTGCCTTCCTGGTTTTGACCCTTGCTGCCTTTTGACTCAGTAAATGGGAACTTTTATTTCAATCTGAAAGCCTTTGTGTCATGCCTTTGGGTTCAAGTGTGCTGTTTTTATCTGAGCCGTTATAGATTTATGACTAGAAATAATTGTGAACACATGTACACATGGAACCAGACACAGTGACAAACATGCACCCCACACAGAGATCCAAGTCCTGTCGTAATGTTTAGGTTATCAGCACTTAGAAGCTGTCATAAAATCTATACTGTTTTAGCAGGAGAGGCAGACAGATTATCCTGTCATGTGTGCCATAAAACAGCTATATGTCCATTGTAATGCATGACTCAGGTGGACGGTATAGCTGACAGGAAACATTTTTCCCCCATATACACACACATCAGGAGTAATGTTGGGTTCAAGGGCGTTTTGACGTTGGACAGGAAGAACCAGTGATCAAACTGTCAATAATAAGACACAACCCGATGCACATTTGCTCTAAAGTATTAATTTGGAGATCGTTAATGGAATCACCAAATCACTTTGCACTGCCTTATTTGAATGTAAACCCTTCCTGTTTGCACCTCACCTAACACCTTTACACCATCTACACTGCGCTGGGAACTAACTGACGGGTAAATTGAATTTCAAGGTCAGGAAAATACCAAACTGTCGAGCTCTATGTGTTAATCCACTTTCAAATGCTATTTAAGTTCACAGGCTAAAACATGGAAAATGGCTCCCTGTTATAAAAGAAAAAAAAACTGTCAAAGTCAGAACGCATAAACTGATGACTATCAGTTGTTTTTAGCACTTTGAGCAAGTTTTAGCCAGCTCTATTAGCTCCGGAGCAAGTGGGTATGAGGTAGAGCAACAGCCTACTTAGCCAGTTGAGGAGAGACATTTGTATTACAGGTAGAAGTGTAGTAGTCAGAGATACAACTGGGGCTAAAATGGAAGATATCTCGAGTTATACTTCATCAAATTGCATCAATTTGCAGTATTAAATCAGTGGGGTACTCTGACATATTGACAAAACCTAAGTATGAAGAGGAGAGGTGAGAGGTCCTGGCAAAACTTCACCTGGTTGCAAGATGCAGTGAGTGGAGGCATCAAAGCTCCAGCAACACTTGAGAACAACTTTGTTATGCATTTTGGCCTGTGGCCTTCACCAGGGTCATCAGGGTCACTTAACATAGAACATTTAAACAGGGTAAGAATGAACCCAATGCTCCACCCGACCACTATAAATCCCTGCAAGTAATAATGGAGCCCATACATCTCCCATACCTCATGCAGGATCATTGTTTGTTGTAATTCTAGATTTAATGACACCATGTTTTCTTCATAATGTTCAGGATGTGGACAAACAGGAGCACCTGGCAATGAAATGCAATACAACAATACTACAATGGCCTCAAGATCCCCAAGTATTGAATCAAAAAACATTTTAAGTTTTACTGCAGGGTTACTGTACTGGATTGCAATACATTGTCATGTGTTACTGCTGATTTTGTACACACCCTGTATGTATCTAGAAACATCCATCTTGCTGGTTAGTTGTCATATTTAGCTACACCTAGACTATCACATAATTTACCAAAACTGCATTGTTTCAAATCTAGCTTGAACGTTAATGTTATTAGTAACACCTGTGCTTTTCCTACTATGACAAGACAAAATGCCTGCTGTGAAAAATGCCTATTGTTGCATAGAAAATGAAGTATTACATTGAAGATAGGTAACAGTAACTGTGTCACAAGAACACTGTGTGAATCTCAAATAATACTAACGTCCTCGAAAAGAATGCAAGTATTTCCTTAAACAACTTAAATTATCTGCCAAATGGTCATTCAGTAATGTTGTTTTCAACAAAGTTTTTGTCACAGATATCTCAGTCCACACATACACAACACGTGCTGCAAGCTAAAAGGAAGATGTCAATAAACTTTAAGTTCCCTATTTAAGTTGCAGGTGAACATTAACTTCTCAAGTCTGAGAGACTTGGACATGACTGCCATTAGCGTCATACCGCCAGAAGATCAGGTGGCTAAAATGTAGAAGATTTTTTTTCTGGACCAGACGTATAGAAATTGTACATTTTTAATTAAACCTGAAGAAACGTAATTTTGCAATTGATCAGAGATCAGATGGGATTTGTACTATGTATTGCCTGTGTCTGACATTCTTTAGGCTGATATAATTACCTGCCAAGCGTGCAACTTTGGAGCAGAAACACTAACTTAATGTAACTGAATTGGTTCAAAACCCATGTGTTTCCTCTTCAATACTCACATGGCTGAAACTACATCAGATGCATCAACAAAAGAGTTGTCTTGTCTTACCAGTCAGTTTATCTGTTAGTTTATACCCATTCAGCAATTGGCTGAAAAGTATTTCCTCCAAACTAATCATTCTGCTACATGTAACTATGTCAACCCATCAAATTAAAACTATCATGCCAGCTCTGGCAGATACTGCAAAACTTGACTGGTAAGAATACTGTTTTATCCATGGATACTATCAGAGAACCTTTTCAAGAAAGGCTGATGAGTTCTAGGTACACTGGTCATTTCTGGACTTCTTGTATTTAGGAGAAGCCTGACTGCGGGATGCAAGGACGTGCTAAAGGTTTACATGTTCAGCATGAGAAGACACATGTAATGTCACTGCAATATTCCCTCCAAAATATCAGCATAAGAAATCTGTGGTGCACATGACACATCACTGTGACAAACCTTCTTCATACTGGAGTGTTAGATACTAGTTCCCAAGATGCATCATGTTGACCTTCTTGTTTTACATGTGACACAGCAGACACCACAACACACTTTGCAGTGAGATCTCTTCAGCCTCTACCACTGCAGTTATACAGCTTGAGACTTCTTACTCTTTCTTGGCATTGTCGTTGTGCTCCAAAACCACAAATATCAGTTTTATTTGTATTGTACAGAACCCAGATACAAACACAGTATTGACTATATACTCTTAAGATTTACTGTTAATGTAAAGATCCAATTGTATCACCTCTTTATTGACGCTGAAGTTGGTGAGATTGAGAATAGAGTGGATTTAGCTTGAAAATTTGAACGAGTACAACTTCCAGGTCCCTCCCCCTTTGTCACTGCTGCGCTCCAGCTCGACTCCAAAGCCTCTCTCTGCAGAGTCGCTCGGTCTAATTCTTTCTTCTTAGCTTGCTTTTCTTCATTGGTCTTCTTGTGTTTACTTGTCTTTGTCGTGTAAGCTGTTGTTGACAAAGGAAAGATGGGCAGCTTTCTCATTGCTTGGTTGATTGGCAGTTGTTTGTCCGCCATTGCATCCGCTCACTGAAGATACGGAGCTCGACTGAGTTAGTGCATGTGTGGGGGAGGGGAGCTACTCGCAGCGTGTGCAGGACCGGTGATTGACACTCTGTCAGATACTCCTCCTGGCTCTGATTAGTTGTTTTGATTCGGGCGTGGTGGATTCTTGCAAATGGCATTAGGGGCAGTAGGTAGAGCCAGAAGAGACTGATTTTTTCACGGATTATCTGTCTCATGTACTACTGTCAGGACATAGTGACAGTTTTAGCAAATATGACAAAAAGTTTTTTTTATTCAGGTTACCTACTTCTGCTTTAACTGTGTATTACAGTGGTGGAATGTAAAACTTGTTAGATATTATTCCTCACATATTGCGCCATAGCAACCACCCTGAATCACCATATTAACCACTGTAGCAACCATTTAAAACACATAGATCCTTTACATAAGCAAAAATATAAAAAACCAAAATGTACTTAAAGTGTCAAAAGTAAAAATACTCGCTTTGCAGAAAATTGCCCCTGTGACTAATATATAGGCCTAATGTAATAAATGGCATTTTTAGATTGTTGATACTGATGCATTAATGTATACGCAGCATTTTACGGTTGTAGCTGTTCAAGGTGGAGCTAGTTTTAATTACTTTATATACAGTTACAGTAGTTCGTGTAGTCCAGTGGTTCCCAACCTGGGGGTCAGGCCCCTCGAAAGGAGGGGTCAGGAAGACTAGCAAACCATCAAAAAAACAGAAACATTAAACACTAGGAAGGATGCTGGAACGCTTGATAAAAGGTACAAAGACGAACTGGCACAGAGACAGGGAAACACACAGACTAAATACACAGGTAAGGGAGACTGATGAGGGGCAGGTGGAACTAATCAGGCTGGGGCAGGTAATTACACTGGCGGGAAACACACAAGGGCAGGACGTGAAGTGTCTGAAACAAGAGGAGAGTTGAGTATACAAAATAAAATGGGAAATAGTGCATGAATGACTGAAAAGTGACAACAACAAGACTAGTGCAGGGGACGAGATGTAACAGTAATGCCCCCTCTAGGGCTAGCACCTGATCTCCCAGGTTGGTTAGGATGGCGGCGGTGGAAATCCCAGATGAGGTCAGGGTCCACTATATTGCTGGCGGACACCCAAGACTTCTCCTCTGGTCCGTATCCCGGGGCGTATCCAGGCACGGGCAGAGGGAATACTGACCTCGGAAGGGGGAGAGACCAGAGGCAGAACCAGGTGAGGTGTTGTGTGCGTACTCAACCCTGATCAGATGTTTGCACCAGGTGGCCGGGTTCTGGGAGATGAGGCAGTGTAAGCAGGTCTCCAGCTCCTGGTTGAGATGCTCGGTCTGACCGTTGGACTGCGGATGGGATCCGGAGGAGAGGCTGACGGTGGCGCAGAGGAGAGAGCAGAAGGCCTTCCAACACTGTGAAACAAACTGTGGCCCCCGGGCTGACACCACACCTCTGGGAAAACCATGAATGCGAAACACATGGAACAACATTGCCTCCACTGTTTCCTTGACGGAGGGCAGTTTAGGCCGAGGAATAAAATGTACCATCTTGGAGAACCTGTCCACCACTGATAGTATGGTGGCGTTACCTTCAGAGGGGGGTAAACCTGTGACGAAGTCCAAGGAGGTCCTGTTTCGGGCGCACACCGGACAGGCAGTCACATACTCCCAGACCTCTCTCTCTCCATAGATGGTCACTAAAAACGTTGCTTGATGAAGAAGATGGTCCTTCGTACTCTGGGGTGACAGGAGAGGAGGGAAGTGTGGGCCCCGTGGATGACCTGAGAGCGGAGGGAAACAGGGACAAACAACCGGTTCGGGGGACAGTCGTCTGGTACTTGATTGTTAAGAATAACTTGTCTCACCTTCTCCTCAATACCCCATGTGACAGCCCCAACCACACAGGATGGGGGCAGGATGATGGTGGGCGAGCTGGGGGAGGAGTCAGGGTCAAATAGGTGAGACAGAGCATCTGGCTTAATGTTCTTTGAACCAGAGTGGTAGGACAGAGAGAAGTTGAATCGATGTGTGGTGTTGAGCCGCTTGGCAGTCCGAATGTACTCTAGGTTTTTGTGATCAGTCCAAACCAGGAGGGGTGCTCCGCTCCCTCCAGCCAATGGCACCACTCCTTCAATGCCACTTTGACCGCCAGCAACTCCCTGTTCCCCACATCGTAGTTCCTCTCGGCTGAGGAAAGCTTCCGCGACAGAAAGGTGGGGTGGAGTTTGTTGTCCTCCAGAGACCGCTGGGAGAGAACGATTCCCACATCTGAGGCGTCAACCTCCAAAATGAATTGTCTCTGGGGATCAGGGAGAGTGAGGATGAGAGCGAGGTGAAACTTTCCTTCAATCTGCGGAACGCCTCCTCCGCCTGAGGAGACCACAGAAAGTTAACATGGGGGGGAAGTTAGGGCATGTAGAGGGGCAGCAACAGAGCTAAAGTTCCTAATAAAGCGTCTATAGAAATTGGCAAATCCCAGGAATCGTCACACCGGCTTGTGGCTAGTGGGTGTGGGCCAATCAGCAACCACACTGACCTTAGCTGAGTCCATGCGGATGTCGTTCTCAGAGATGATGAACCCCAGGAATGAGACAGTGGAGGCGTGGAACTTGCATTTTTCTGCCTTGACAAAGAGTTGGTAGTCGAGGAGACGTTGGAGGACCTGACAAACATGCTGAATGTGGGTTTCTTCCTCCAGGGAGAAGATGAGGATGTCATCCAAATAAACAAACACAAACTGATTCGGCGTGTCACGGAGAGTGTCGTTTACAAGAGCCTGAAAGACAGCTGGGGCATTAGTTAGTCCAAAGGGCATAACAAGGTACTTGTAATGGCCACTGGAGGTGTTAAAGGCAGTTTTCCACTCGTCCCCCTCCCTTATTCTCACTAGGTGATAAGCATTTCTCAGATCAAGCTTGGTAAATACTTTAGCACCCAACAGTTCAAAAGCGGAAAAAATGAGAGGGAGGGGGTACCTGTTCTTTATGGTGATGTAATTCAGGCCTTGGTAGTTCATACTAGGTAGGAGGCAATGTTCTTCTCCATAGCCTCTCTTTCAGGGGCAGACAGAGAGTAGAGGCGACCTCTGGGAGGAGAAGTCCTGGGAGCAGATCTATGGTGCAGTTGTAGAGCCAATCGGGAGGCAGGGAGGTGGCCTGGGCTTTGCTGAACACCTCCTTAAGGTCAAGGTAGCATGAAGTAACACTGGAGAGATCCGGGAAGTCAGGGTCCGGTGCAGCAGGAGGTGAAGGATTGCCCGTCTTACCCTTTTTGTCCATGAAGAAAAAACCCGCCCTGGTAGGGGAGGAAGACAGGCGGATGATTCCATCATTATTTATGTAACATTAATTCATAACATAGCTGGCATTTTCAAATCCCTAACCGTCCCCTAATGATGACAATGGTACCGGCGTCAGGCGATTACATTTCAGGGCTCTAACTTAAGGGAGTCCTGCTGTCCCGGGGAAGGAAAAAAAAAGATCAGGGATGATAAAAAGTACATTTTGGAACAGTCACAGGGTGGGAGGTAGGCTAGAGAACAATACACCCGCGATTAAACAATAACATGAATCTCTGATGAAGTTGTCAATGTAGAATTGCGAGAGAGTTCACAATTCAAGAGTGCAGAGCACTCTGTCACACACACTGACACATGCACACACACCGACAAGATGAACTGCAACACTGACACCTGAGAACAGTGTACCTGTCGGGGGCGTCAGGTAGTTACCATGGCGTCCCGAAGCGAAGGTGGGATTTTGTGCTTTGGTGTCACTGGCAGCCACACCGGCAAAATGTACCGTGGAAGAGACGGGGACAAACTCAACACCCCCTCTCTATCATTCTCTCCCTTGGTGTGAAGGATGTTGGAGCATGCGCGACAGGTGGCCTCCTCACACACACGCGAACGTGCACACACACATACACAGTGTTTATAGATGTAAAAAAAATGAAAGACAAAGTTTACAGACTTTACAATAGAAAAAACTGTTGCTTTGTGAATTGAATCAATATGACATGAATAAATTAATGAATATGTGTATGTAACAAATAATAATATAATAATAATAATTTTATAATTTCCATGGTGTTGTATTTATGCCACACATCATTTTTAATAATAATAATAATAATAATATTTAATGATTATTTTAACGTAGAAAAACAGCCATTTTATCATTGGGACGGTCATCATTTACTTCAAGACGGTTTAAAATGTATTTCGGGACAGTGTCTTTATTTTTTTGCACCAAATTATGGAGAGTATTATCAATAAGAGTATCGATAATTATCAGTATTGATAAGCAGTATCAGTATGGTTATCGGTATCAATACAGTCCTAACAATACCCATCCCTATTTATGTATTTCTTGGTTTTACGTGGCATGTGTATCTTCTGCTTTATTTTTGATGACCAAGTATGAGAACACAAGATCTCACACATCTCTCTGAGTTTTTTCTCTTTGTTTTCGTTGCACAACTTTTATGGCTTTGTTCTTCGATGGATTTACTTGCCATTTAGTGCAGCCCCCTGTTTTGATGTCAGTCAAACAAAGAACTCCCTCCCTCTCCTCTCTCTCTCTGTCTTAAACCTTACTTGGTTTTACTTCATGCTCAGTAGAACCTCCACCTGTGCGTTAGCAGGTTATGGAAATGCACTGCATGTGTTAGGTTACATTGGAAATGAGCGTCCAGCCACTGCTCTTATAGTTTAGTCTCTGTTATGTTGTCTTTCTGATGTTCAATAGTGTTGCAGTTACAGATAGCCTAAAAATTATCCAGAGAGTTGATATGTGGCGCTACATTTCCAGGATCCATATTTTGGTCAGTTTTGCCTTCCTTCTCGTCTTTTTGGGGTAAGACTTTTACCTGTTGTACTTCTTTACTACACTACAACTTATTTATTAAGGGAAGATAAGGTAAATCCATTGAACGGAAAAAAAACTACAGTTCTACAGTTCTAAATGTCATTTTTAAAAGAAAATAGCTATAGCTAGATTCTGCATGGTTAAGGCTTTTAATAAAAAAAACATAAGACAATGCGGCGATATATTTTGGTCTGCTTTGCTTTTCTTCTCCTTCTTTTGGGGTAAGATTCTTACTGAGCACTTAGTGACACACCAGACCTGCAAAGTTTATTATAAAGTTAATAAAAACTGGGTAACGCGTTAGATTACAGCCGGCAACGTAGGCCTACAGCATAATTACTCCGTAATTACTCCAGAGTTATCTTTTGTACTAACGGTGTACCAGTACAGTACGTACCAGTACATATGTAGGTACTGGGAAACAAGATGTACGTTATGGAATAAGGGGGTAACAATTCGGGATCTTACAAAGAACTTATACTAGTTATTATTTAATTACTGGGTACCTATTCTATTATTACAGGGTACAGGATGACCATAAAACTGAGCAAAAATCTGGACGTTTCGGGGAAGATGGAGTGATGATTTCTGCATCACTTAATAAATCGTGATTTTATTTCAAAATGACCTTATTACCAACAAACAGGCAAACTACATTGTTCCTTTATAATTTGGAGGTAGGCCTATTTAAAATAACACCTGTGCGTTTACTTCGGAACAAAGGTCCAGGGGACAGTGTATTGTCATGGATACTGTCAGCCTCTGAAGACCGTCTCAGCTGTCGGTCACCTCACCAGCAAACTTCATTACTGGACGCTCATTTTCGGTCTCCTGGCTCCGCCTGCCATCGGTGGACAGTTCACCCTCCCTGGGTGTCACTCACTCGTGTTTCGGTGTAACCACGTTGACAATTTTGAAGTCGTTGAAATGTTGAAAGTCTTCTCCCTTCTCCCACCAGCATTACAGCTCCTCAATGTGCAAGCTTACCTTTTCCAGTTCTGTGCACGGCCTCCCTTCATCCCAGGAAATAAATACAAATATAACAAGATAAAACACAAGGTATGAATCACAACGCATGTACTATGGTTAATATACTCTTCTGACAGCAAACTGCAGTTCATTTAGTTTGTTCTTCCATGTTTTGAGGCAAGTCAAATCGAAACTAACTGTTCTCATAGTATTCTCTATAGTTACAGAGTAAGTTGGAGAGTTCCCTCCATGTTACATTTAGTTACAGGGTAACTACATTGAGTGATGGGCGGGTTCAGTAATAGTCAAATAAAGGTTTATGAATAACTATTTATTGCAAATGAATAACTATTCAAAATAATGTCAACATAAATAGGCTAGCTATTATGAAATAAATAACTATAAAATAAAGGCTATTAAAGAACAAAACACAGACTTTAACTTTGCTTTTTGATGAACATGTCAAGTAGCCTACAAGTAGCCTATGTTAAAATTGTACTCAAGTACAGTAAATGTACTTAGTTACATTCCACCACTGTCTAAAGGAATGTTTATTACGACATTTAACAATAACACATTCATACTCTGTGTAACAGGTATGTGGCCTTTCAAATCAAGTGGTCCCTGAAAGTTGGTCATCCAGCAGCAGTTGGTCCACAGCTGGTTGACTGTCCCAGACAACTTTAAAAGAAGAGTCCCAGATATGATCCTTTACTCATAATCGGGTCTGGCTGTTACCCCCAGCGAGATGTCCTCACACCAGCATTCTTTCAGAGAAAGGTCAGGACGAACATCATGGCCTGAGCGAGTTGTTGCTCGATCATAAACGGACTCCCGTTGTGACACTCCACAATTAGTCCACTGAAAACGGCAGGAGACTGTCCCGATTTTCAGCCGCTTGAGACCGGTCAGCTGGAGTGTAGTCTGCTTCATTGAAGTGCCTCAGCTCCCTTGGAGTATTGTAGAGTCCAGACCTTCATCAATTGACCGCATCTTATACTTTCCTATGAAAAAAGGAGAAAAGTCAATTTAATTTCCAGAAACAACACTTTATTTTGGTTTCCTAACCCGGAAGCAGTCATCGTTGTGTAAACTGACTTCCAGTCCGCACATCTCGTAATACAACAATGGCCGAAGCGAAATAAAACGAACAAACAACGGCAACCTTACTTAAATTTTCATGACTTCCATGTGTGACATAATTGAAAGGAAGAATAGGGTTCAAGCTGTTTGTTGAGATGAAGGTCCGGACTTTACAATAATAATAATAATAATAATAATAATCTTTATTTGTATAGCAACTTTCTTAACAAGGTTACAAGGTGCTTGTACAGTAAAATGAAATTGAAATAAACATTAAACATTATTTTGTGCAAATACACAACAACAATATACCAGAATAGTAAAACAACATAGACAAGCAGTAAGCATAGAAAAACTGGATTTGCACCTAAACTGTAAATATAAGTGGACCAAGCTGGTGCCTTAAACATTTTTAAATGCCATTTTATAAAAAATATTTTTTAACAGAGATTTAAAAGTGGTTCCTGAGCTAGCTAACCTGAGGTCCTCAGGCAAGCTGCTTCAGAGTCTGGGGGCTTTGATAGCAAAGGTCTGGTCAACCTTGGTCACCAACCTTGACTTGGGTACAACCAGTAGAGCCATGTCAGAGGAACTCAGGTTACGACCTGGCACACATGGGATTAGGAGCTCGGTGAGGTAACTAGGTGCCAGACCATGAATGTGATGTAGTGAGCTTTGGCTGAGACAAGAGTAAAGAGTGTTGCAAGCGTAACAGTATGGTGTGGTCCACTGTGTCAAATGCTACACTTACATCTATAAGGACCAAGGCAGAGGAGTTGCCAGCATCCATAGACATGAGGAGATTGTTGGTGACCTTAATCAGGGCAGTCTCAGTACTGTGGAGGGCTCTAAAGCCTGACTGGAACTCAAACTGGAACTCAAACTTTTCAAATAAGTTATTGTTGCTCAGGTGGGCAAGGAGCTGTGATTAGTTTTTCCAAAATTTTGGATAAAAAAGATAATTTTGAGATGGATCTGTAATTTATGGGGAGAAGGAGATTGAGACCAGGTTTCTTTAGAAGAGGCTGGATTAAGGCATGTTTAAAAGAGGAGGGAAAGAAACCAGAGACTATGGAGGTATTTATGATGGAGAGGATGGTGGGTCCAACTGTGTCAAGTACCTCCTTTAGGAGAGATGTGGGAGTAGTGTCCAATGGGCAGGACGAGCATTTCATTTGAGATATGGTTTTGGTGAGAGCTGATAGTGTAGTAGGTTCAAACCGGTTAAATTAATCTGGAGTGTTCGTTGAAATTGAAACGTCAAGGGGGGTTGGTGTAATCTGGAGCCTAATGTTCTCCACTTTGTTAAGGAAGAATTGCAGAAATTCTTCACATTCTTCAGGGGATGGTTCTATATGGAGAATAGGGAGGGGGTGAAATAACTGAATTAATCACTTTAAACAGGGTCCTGGAGTTGTTACTGTTACTGGTGATAATGTCAGATTAGTAGCTAATTTGATCATTTTTAACAGCCAGCTGATATTTCCCCATGAGTTGTTTTAAAGAAATGAAGGAAGCGTACAATTAATTTGCATTCCATTTTCGTTCTGCTCTTCTGCACTGTCTCTTGATGGAGCGGGTGTGTTCAATGAGCCACGGCTGAGCACTATATTTAGGCATTCTAATTTTGAAGGGTGCGATGGAGTCCAGGATAGACAGGCAGTTACTGTTAAAATTGTTGATCAAGTCATCAATGTTAAGATACTGATCAGAGCAACACGGATGACAAAAGCATCACAGAAAGCCCTAGCAGACTCAGAGTTAAAAACATGGGATCTAATAGAGGGCTTAAGGATAGGATGAGGAAGTGGAGCATTAAAAACCACAGCTTTGTGGTCTGATACACAAATGTCAATTAATTCCATGTTATGGAGCGCTAGACCCAGTGAAAGCATTAAATCAAGTGTGTGACCTTTACAATGACTGGCCTCATTCACAAACTGTAAAATCAAATGTCTCAATAAGACTCATAAAATCAGCAGAGAGAGAGTGGGAGGGGCAGCAATACTCCGAGGGAGCCGAGGCACTTCAGTGAAGCAGACTACACTGCAGCTACCGTCGCAAGCAGTTGGAAATCAGGACAGTCTCCTGCTGTTTTCAGTGGAATAATTGTGGAGTGTCACAACGGGAGTCCGTTTATGATCAAGCAACAACTCGCTCAGGGGGTAGCAGCTGGACCAGATCATGAGTGAAGGATCATATCTGGGACTCTTCCTTTAACATTGTCCAGGCCAGTCAACCAGCTGTGGACCAACTGCTGCTGGATGACCAACTTTCAGGGACCACTTGATTTGAAAGGTCACATATCTGTTGCATAGAGTATGACTGTGTGATGTCGTAATAAACGTTCCTTTAGACAGTGGTGGAATGTAACTAAGTTACATACCCTTTAGTTACCCTGTAACTAAATGTAACAACGGGGGAACTACCGCATATATATCCAACTTACTCTGTAACTATTGAGAACAATATGAGAACAGTTTGTTTCGATTTGACTTGCCTCAAAACATGGAAAAACAAACTAAATGAACTGCAGTTTGCTGTCGGAAGAGTATATTAACCATAGTATATGTGTTGTGATTCATAACTTGTGTTTTTTCTTGATATATTTGTATTTATTTCCTGCGATGAAAGGAGGCCATGCACAGAGCTGGAAAAAGATAAGCTTGCACATTGAGGAGCTGTAATGCTGGTGGGAGAAGGGAGAAGACTTTCAACATTTTAATGACTTCAAAATTGTCAACGTGGTTACAACGAAGTTTGAGTGAGTCAGTGAGTGACATACAGGGTGGGTGAACTGTCCACCGATGGCAGGAGGAGCCACGAGGCCATAAACGAGCGTCCAGTAATGAAGTTTGCCGGTGAGGTGACCGACAGCTAAGACGGTCTTCAGAGGCTGACAGTATCCATGACAATACACTGTCCCCTGGACCTTTGTTCCGAAGTAAACGCACAGGTGTTATTTTAAATAGGCCTACCTCCAAATTATAAAGGAACAATGTAGTTTGCCTGTTTGTTGGTAATAAGGTCATTTTGAAATAAAATCACGATTTATTAAGTGATGCAGAAATCATCACTCCATCTTCCCCGAAACGTCCAGATTTTTGCTCAGTTTTATGGTCATCCTGTACCCTGTAATAATAGAATAGGTACCCAGTAATTAAATAATAACTAGTGTAAGTTCTTTGTAAGATCCCAATTTGTTACCCCCTTATTCCATAACTTCACATCTTGTTCCCCAGTTCCCCATTGGTACCTACTGTAGGCTACTGGTACACCAAGATTATACCGTAACTCCAGAGTAATTACGCTGTATGTTGCGGGCTGTAATCTAAAGCGTTACCAAGAACTGAAACCTTTAACAGCAGCAAAATATTGTAGTAGTCCTAAATGTTTGTCTGTACAATATCCTAGTTAGATTTATGTGATTGAAGCTTTTAATAGAAAAAGCCATCAGATTAAATTAACATAACAAACTTTAGGAAAGCAATGACATCCACAGATATTTGATGTAAAAATATAATAGTTTGTATTTTCTAAATTTAGGAATATGACTCGTAGAAATGTGACTTGGGCTGTCCATAGTCTAATTCATAATAACTGCCTGTCAATGAGTGCAGTGGTTAATCATTATTTTTTCCACCCAGTCGAGTGGCAGTTATCCTTGACAGTTACAATTCAACTAATGATTTATTATGGATACACACATCAAGCGAATGAAGTAATGGTAACTTCTAATCCACTGATTGAATGCACAATGTTCATTGTTTGATCAATATATAAATACTAGTTAATTCATCCTGTAACTTGTCCCAGGAAGAATGTTTAACCACATAATGGCTTTTATATGTATGTATTTGGCTGGTTTATTCTAAAGGAGCTGAAAATAGCCAGTAACACATGGCTTATGGCCTGATGAACACCAGCAAGCAGGGGTGTAGGTTAACTTCATTTGGGAGCGATGATAATATATTATACATATAAATAATAGCAGTACAGTATGGACAAAGAACGACCAGTGTAGCAGCCTGATTTTTAACTAAATAGAGCTGGTAGAGATCCTAGTTATTAACAGTGGACCATATCACTGAACAATAAGGTGAGACAGGAATCAGTTCTTCAGTGTCAATGTGCTATGACCAAGAAAGATGCAGGTCTAGTGTCCTCATCATTTGAATTACTTAACTTGTTTTAACCTGGAGATCTTGTAAAGAGATAAAGCGAGGGACTCATCCCCCAGTGGTTCCCAAACAGATCTGTTGTCAGCAGGGACATCATGCCTTTTCTGAAGAATAGCATACACGTTGATTGAAATGATTTTTTAAATCGTAGTTCACATCCACTGTAGGCCTTTTCTTCAGGGTCCTGGTATTGTTCGTACTGGCTCACTGTCACACTGTCATAACTTACGGGACATTTGAATAGAACAGAGCCATCGTTAATGTTATTAGTAACATAGAAACATTGTCTCCATCTCTTCAATTTTAGTCTATTACCAATTATTGTGGATTTTAACGCAGAAATGTTTAAAACTGTGTCATGTCTGTTGACCAAGTCATGCACAGCCTGCAACTCCACTCCCACTATACTCGTGATGTTGAATCATAGTGCTTGAAGATTTATGTAAACAAAAACCAAAAAGTCAAGTGGACTTCTGCAGCTACATTGAGCTTAGGCTTTTTAATTTCTGCCAAACAAACAAATCATTCATGAGAGGGTCATGGGCGATAGCCTAACATCAAAGGCAGCGCTAGAAATATCCTCAGGGAGTAATGATGATGACCTTAAAATCAACCATAGAAAATTTGAATGAGAATTTTTTCTTTTTATCTCTTATAATCATGTATTTTATAGGGGAACAGAAGGACATGTTAGATTTTAATTTCTCAATTGTGTTAATGTAAAAAGACCCACTTTTTACTCTCTCACACACTCCTTATTCAGTAGTGTCCTAAAGAAAAGGAAAACGTCACATCAGACTCATCATGATTCAAGCTAAAAGAATACTGTGAGACAACACAGTACAGAATAATTCAAGCAAATGTGTATAGAGCATACATGTTAATAACAAGTTTCTTATTTTAGACAGGTGGGGAAAAGACACACAGATAACTAAACGAAAAATAATTTGGATGAAAAAAAAAGAAAACCTGTAGGATGATTTTGTACAGTCAGTGATTACAATGCGAGTGTGGATTGTCGCTCACGTTTCATGCACCAGAGGAGTCTCCTCTTCTACACATACATAAACATGGTGGTTTTGCTCAGATCACAAAGGGGAACCTATATACCTGTTGATGATTAACCAGAAAAAGTTGTATTTTTGTAGCTCATTTACAAGGTTCTCTGGGAGCCTGATGTTAACATCAATAAACAGTGTATGCTGCTGAGTGCAAGCGCAGCTCAGAGCCCATTGTGCGTTCACAAAAAGCTATGAACGGAGTACTACCTCTCACGTGCATTATGGAAGGAAAAAATAATATGGTTATAACAACTCGAAACTAACAGCACAGAGATAAAATGTCACCGACTTTAAACATGTGGTGATAAGAAGACAGTTTGGACCACTGCTCTCACGCTGTCTTGCAATCATTTTGTAGTTTGCAGTAGAGTTGCAGTAGGCATGGGTCAGTGCCAGGCCTCAGTTGCAATTGTGATGTAAAGGATGACCAGGTTTGAAGCCCACCAACAGAAGAATGTAAACAGGGGTGGCCTCGGCCTTCCTGTATCCATGCCTAAAGCATTATTACTGGGCTGCAAATGCAAGGGCCCTCACTTTCTGGCAATGGGGTTCCCCTGGTGATGACTAGTTTGCTGTCTCCCGACTCTAGTTAAAAATCAAATCCATGTCAGTTTCAGAAACCTCTCTCCCAGTGCTACTCTTTTCATGAGCCTTCCTACAAATTACTTAATTTTCTCAGAAACTCCCTGAAGATTTTGAATCAAATAAAAAAATTCTTTGGATGTCTCAAACCAGCACTGATGGATAAAGTGTTTCTGGACTGGAGGGAGAGAGGACTGTGCTGTATTGGAGATCTTTACATAGATAAGAAATTTTCCTTCAGCTCTAAACTAAATATCATCTTCCTCAACCACATTTTCACTGCTACCTTCAAGTCAGGCATTTCGTACGGGGGTGTATCCCAAAATTCACAATCAAACCAAAGAGCCACATTTTTTATGATTTACTTCTCTCACAGCCAAAGTCTAAACATTTGATCTGCTTTTATGGTACCAGTAAATGCCAGTCATCTCAGGGAGGCCTGGGCTGAAGAATTGGGCATTCCAGTGTCAGATGAACTGTGGGAGAAAGGCCTGTCCAGTTTACAGAGCTGTTCTATGAATTCTAGATATAGATAATTGAATTTTAAGTCTTACACAGACTGCATACTCCAAAACTAAACGTACTAAAAGTAAGATATTTGATTCAGGTTCTCCCACGTGTGATGTGGTACTGCTGAAGGATCACTATCACTATTTTGGCACTGTCCTGTATAGGTAATTTCTGGTGTGACACATTTAATTGGTTTTCCAAACAATATGAAATTAACATTCAGCCAGACTGTAATTTGGCATTATTTGGTTGCTCTGACAGGACAATCAAAAGCATCAAAAGCAGTCTCTCAAGGCAGGCGTGGTTGCAACTAAAAAAAAAAATTAATATTACTAAACTGGAAGTGTCCATCATCCCCATATTTCAGGAGGTGGCTCATCGAAATGCTTTCTATTGCTAAGATGGAACAGATTTGTTTTAGCAAATGGAATTGACAAACCTATTTCTTACAGGTGTAGAAACCATTTTTGACATTGCTTGATGAGACCTAACTGTATAACTCATGAGCTATGTTGTATCTTTATTCTGTGCAAACTCTGCGTTATCCTGCATACTGACTCATATTCTGGCAGCCCCCCACCCATGTGTGTTTTCTTTTTGTTTTTGGCGGAAGGGGCAGTCTCCTGTTTTGCCAGTATTGCTGTCAGCTGGCAGCTTCGGATTGTTCTTGGGAGCTCTGGATGTGAATCCCCTGTCTTTCTTTCTGTTATTTTGTGTAATGGTAATGGGTGCTTTATGTCTATTGTGTGTGTTTGTTTTATTGTAAAAATTAAAAAAAAAGTTGAAAATAAATAAAATGATAAATAAATAAAAATGGATGCCCAGGTTACAGTGTTTCTGACTTGTCATGTAACCTTTTACTATATATTTCACTTTTATTTTTCTCCTGTAAGACTGGAAAACATGACTGAACACAAATATACTCCATACTGTATATGTACTGTATGCATGTAGGCCTACACAAAAATGCCCCCCCCCAAAAAAATTCTGTTGCCATAACACCTAAGTATGCTAATATCAATGCTAATCCACAGTGTACTACAACATCAGAGTAGCTAAAAAAACACAAAAAACAAACAAACAAAATCAACATGTTTGAATATTGACCTGTACACTCCCATGTGGAAAGCTTGTAACTATACCACTGTATTAGTTTTTACTGGCTGTTCCCTGGTTAACTCGCACCTGTGTGTCTTCACAGGGCCATCTATATCTACTCAGGATATAGGCCTACCATCTCATCCTTCAGGTAAGGTTTCTGAAGAACAGAGAGGACACACTAGTACTCATTAATCCTGTCACTACCCAACCCTTCCAGGAAGTTTCATACAGTAGGAATTTTATGAAACTTAACACCTTTTTTAAATTGTTTTATGATCCATTTTATTAGTTCAATCCAATTAGTTCAATTGTCATATCATTAATAAATATTGTGCGTTTTCCTTTTCAGCATTTGCGAGCCATGTGACGATAACCCTGAGCCAGAAGTGAAGGATGAAGTGGCGGATGTAGTGATAAAAGACTGCCCGGACAACGGCAGCTGGAGGATCGGAGACCTAAAAATGCAAACTGGGTGAGAATCTTTACTTTTGACTAGCAGAGAAGAACAGCTGGTTCAAATACATCTAGTGTTGTAAAACTCGTCCTGTTGTAAAACATTACCACAATCTCGACTGCTCTTACAAACAGATAATAAATGGTGAAATAATCGACATTTGGTCATAAAAGTATAAGATGACAAAGAACAGGAGGAGGAAGACGCATATGTTTTCCAGCCTATAGCTTGTTTATGCTGTTACAATATGCAAACTTACTGCACCTCTGCTGCCATCATTACACTGGGACTTTCAGCTTCATCTGTAATCATCTGCCATTCATAATTCCCTGGATATTGCCACAAAACTAAAAAGCTTTCTGCAGTGCACACAGCAGTTACTGGGTATTTTACAAGGGCAGTGCAACCTCAGTGGTTAGCACTTTTGCCTCTCAACAAAAATGTCCTTCTAGCATGCTGCCAACCTGCCCGGGTGTATCCTATCTGTTGCTCAGACCCCCAAGTCCCTGAACAGAAATTGACAGAAGCATGCATGGATAAATAGTATAATTTTCAGGATTTCAGAAACACAGCAGTTCTTTTCTCCATGAGTTGACGGTGTATAGCTTTCCTCTTTGCATTTGGTCCTCTGGTGTTCTTGTTCTGGTGTTTTCATGGATTGCTGTTATTGTTGTCTATCTTTTTTGTATTTATTGTTTTACTTTTTTTCTGTACTTTTATCTGTCTGTACTGTATTTACCCCTGCAATTCTTCTTTGCAATAGTAAAGTGAAATTTGATTTGATCTTCTTTTGCAGACTGAAATATGCTCAGCCAAGCACACAGCAAGGGTAAGCTATTAAAAACAGATATTACATTATTCTGCTGCATAGCATTCATACATGACGACCTTTTAATAAAATAATTGACGCTGAACATTTCTCTTTGGCACTCTCCAAATTTAAGGGGTTTAATGTCCTGCCATTTTATGGAATTATTTAGTGTCTATGTACATTGTATGTGTATGTAATTGTGGAGCAGTTATCCTTATTTCATATTAGTTCTGTGTGTATCTGCATCCCAGTGAGAACAACAAGGGCTACTCTAATCACAAGGCACCAGTGTCAGATTGTTGCAATGTAGCACCAAGTGGTGCAAGAACAGCGAGTTGAGAAAAGCTCAGAATTACACAAGGATGTAGCTAACCATTTAACTAGGTAATTTTAGGGAGACACAGCGAGAGAATAAGAAAAGACAAGAGGCCTATATGAAGAAACAAAACTCTGCACCCACAAGATAGTCTGCTCACTTGTCTGAAATAAGGTTGATAATTCAAAAACGACATTGTAAGAGATGTTTTTCTGATTTAATTGAAAATGTCTCCCTTCTTGATTCAAGAATATTGTCTTCAGTGTGATGAAGTTGTAAGAACATTGCATTTCCTTTGTTTTCCTTATTTTGCAGCAAGAAAAAAATAGTTTTAATGCTATACGATCATATTTGACTCCACAATTTCTTCGTTCTCTCCAGACGCACTGACGTAAACTCAGTGACAAACTGGAATGCTCCTCTGGTTTGGGAGGGAACCTTTGATCCAGTGGTTATTGATGCAATCTATAAGAAAATGAACCCACGAGTTGCTGTGGTGGTGTTTGCTGTTGGCAAGTAGGTACACAGGATATTCTCGCAGGACGCTGCTTCGAGCTGAAATCTAAAATCTTATAAACCTGAAAATGTAAAGCTACTTCACATGCATGCTACTTATCTTCTGTATTGTGTTATTTGTCTTGTCTGTCTTTTACTAATTGATTTTCTTTCTGGCTTACTTCTGTCCATCTGAACAGATACACACGTTTCCTGAAGGGCTTCCTGGAGTCGGGTGAAAAGTACTTTCTTGTTAACTTCAGGGTCACTTACTACATCTTCACAGACAATAAAAAAGATGTCCCCAATGTGAGTGGGACTGCTATACAGCTGAACATACACCAATTTAACAATAAATGCTGAAAAAACCCATTTCTACGCTCTTTGTACTGAAGCGAGCACTCACTCGCTTACCCAAACATTTGGCTTTCAAGTCAAGTCAAGTCAAGTCAGTTTATTTATAGAGCACATTTAAAAACAACAAACGTTGACCAAAGTGTGTAGGGGGGTAGGTCAGTGTAGCTCTGTTGTTACATTACTTTCACAAACACTAGTCCATTGTGGATTAACATATGTGGTGCAACTAGTGTGAACTAGTTCTTACATTACACTATATGAATACTTTTCATGGCAGATGTTTGGCTTAGCAGGAAAAGCTGAGGTTTAACTGATAAGATTTATGTCCCAGTAAGCCGTGCCAGTGACCCAGTATAGAAGGCCAGGCAGGAACTGGAACACATAATTAAAGCATAATTAAAGTTTTCTGTTACAGCTTTGTACCGTACAATATATGACAACAATCCTGTGAGATGGGGAAAACGCACAACGGCTTTAACAAGCAAGTCTTACAAAGAAAAATATCACAATAATTATAAATTAATACAATATTTTCAAAGCAAAGAAGATGGGAGGGGATGGTGTGTGATAATTATGTGTTCATTAAACTGCACTCTGTTGATAAAACATTTACAAGTGTGTGTTTGGCCTCTTTTACCTCAGAGGCGAAGGAGTCGGAGGAAAAAAGCAGAAAAGACAGAAATACATGAGGGATGTGACCACACATATATCACGTTTAGAAAAAAAAATTGCTGTTTATCAGCACTTTTCTTTACGTCGTGTTTTTGTTGACAAATTGGTGGATGTGTTTCTTAATTTTCTTGTTTTATTTACTTACGCAGAGCTCTGTCAGCTTAATGTGTTGTAATAGCTTTTAGATGACAGTAGAGTTCTATGATACGGAAGCATGAAAGGCCGTGGCTAAACAGACAATACGTGTTAGTTTCTAATATTCATTCTTATATTAGGTGTCTCCAAAAAAAGAATAAATAATAATAAATATAATAATAATAAAATAAAAAGATAAAATAATGTTGGCATTGCTGAGCTCACTGAGCTGTCTGGGGAAAATAATTAGAAGAAAAGGACAGAAGGAAGGAATGAACAAAGGGAGGTTGGAAGAAAGGTAGGAAGGAATGAAGCAAGGAAGGAAGCAACAAAAAGGAAAGGAAGGAACAAAGGGAGGAAGGAAGGAAAAGAGGGAGGAAGGAAGAGATTTCTTTGAAATTGATTAATTTTTAGTCCAGAATCTCTGAACACTTCAAAGTCTTCAACATCTTATTTTTGGCTACAAACAGATCAAATGAATATGACAAGACATCAGTGGAATATATTACTTCAGTTGTTTTATCTTAATATATTGTGACTGAATGCTGTTAGAAGATGTCATTTGTGATTTATTTGTTTTATTTTTTTATTTGACTGGTCAGATTCAAGTGGGTAAAGGCCGGAAGATTTCAGTGGTCGATGTCCCCAGTGCCAACCGCTGGCAGGATGTAGTGCTTGGCAGGATGAAATGGGCCACCATCACCATTGACAAACAGGTAAGAAGAGAAATGCACAAAATAGGCCAAACACAACACCAAAGCTAGTGGCTTTTTCATCTGGTTACAGTAGTTGATGCTTTAAAATCGTCACTGCTCAGTTTTTACTAGTTAGCCAACACACATACAGTAGCTCTAACAATGAAAAACAACAACAACTCAGAAAGGATTCATGAACAGCTCTGTCATCAGGACCATCAGATAAAATATGGTGCTCTGTTATATTTTGGTCACATTGTTTAATCACGTCTTCTTTTATCCGATTGAGTCTCTCCATGGTGCATTTAGTCTCACATCTCATCTGTAATGTTTCCAGATCCGTAATGAAGCAGACTATCTTTTCATGATGGACATCGACAGTGTCTTCCACAACCATTTCGGAGCCGAGTCTCTCAGTCGGCTGTCTGCCGTGCTTCACCGCGGCTACTACAAGGTTTGACTCTTTTTCCTACAGTATATTCATTTCTAGTTAATGGAAGCCTTTACCTATTTGATCTTAATTATTATGTAATGTGATTACATTACATGTTTTGATTCACCTATTACGGAAGCCCTGAGAGGTAAGTAAAAAAAATATTTTTTAAGTGTTTCTTTTTTTTTGCCACAAGAGGCTGAAGTTCACCAATACCCCGTTCTAGCATTCATGTTTTCTTCCAGGTGAGTTTTAAATAAAATTGACCTGACTTGATATAAACTAAGGAATGAGAGGAATGAGTCTCTTTCTATTTTTTAAAGATTATTTTTTGGGCCATTTAGAGAGGGGATGACATGCAGCAAAAAGCCCAGAGTTGGAATCGAACCCTAGCCACTGCAAAAAAGACAATGCTTCAATAGCATGCACTCTACCCAGCAAGCTACTGGGAACCACATAAAAATCTGGTCTTGACATGTAAAAGTCACTGTTGTTAAAAAATATAGTGTTAGAGGGAACAAGTTAGTTGTTATTTCGTTGTTAGAATATATTAAAATATATGTTGCCCAGTGGTAGGAGAAGCACTGTCGACATGACAGTAATGTTATATAACTTGCTAACACACAATACAGTATGTACCTTGTGTTTAGAGTGCATTTCAGTCCTATTTAGAACATGGATTAGTGTTGCACTTCAGCATCTTGTGGCCGAAATTAGTATTACAACACAAAACACTTTTTTTACTTACCTCTCAGGGCTTCCGTAACCTATTATACTATGTGTCAGGCAGTTATTCTTTTAAATTACATTGCCTCATTTTCTGATCAGTCACAGCATTAACTGCCCTCACACGTATCAGCCATAGCCTCTCATAATTTTTAAACCCTATTTTATTTCATATTTTTTCCAATTTGTTTTTCTCAGAATACAAAAAGGGATCAGTTTCCGTATGAGCGCCGGCCCCAGTCCAAGGCCTACATCCCTGCTGATGAAGGAGACTACTATTACACTGCTGCTGTCTGGGGTGGATACCTGGAGGACATGTACAAGCTAGTCAAGTAACCAAAACCAAAATATTTTTTAAGTTATTTGCATGTTATTTCTTATTAAAGGACAATGTACGACAGAAAGAGATTATAATGATTGGACAGAGCGAGAGCTGACAGCACGGTGGACATACTGGGTAAAACCTTGACCTTCAAAACCTTGTATATTTTTAAAAAAGCTTAGGCACTTTTATATATTTTCTTTCTTTTTTGTTTTTTGTTTTGTTTCTTTAATTACTCTCCTCCTCAAATAAATTCAAAATGTAAAAAGAAAATGTAACTCTTATTTTATCAGATACTGTTACACAGAGTCAGAGGAGGACGCCAAGAATAAGATTGAAGCTGTGTGGCAGGAAGAGAGTCATCTCAACAAGTACAGTGTCACAATTCACTTACTCATTTTCAGTGGTTTTCTTCTCTCCTGTAAGAGGAAGAGTTACATCTCATCTACAGCATTTCTTAGACAAGCTACATGCTATAGTGAGCTTATCTGCCTGTCTCTCTGTCATGCAGGTACCTGCTGTACAACAAACCAACCAAGGTGCTGTCTCCAGAGTACCTGTGGTCAGACTATGATCAGATACCAGCAGACATTAAAGTCGTCAGGATCTCCCAGTTGGTCAAGAACTATGCAGAAGTGCGGCCCAATGGTGGACACTGATGTCAAGTCAATGATATTCAGGGCATAAAACTACATTCTTAATAAAACAATAAATAAGAATTGGGATAGCTGGTATGGGTTGCTCTGTCTATTCTGTGTTTTGTATACTCAAAGGTATAAATGAAGGGTTTTAAAAAATCAAAATAAGTGGATTTCAGTCTTGGTCCGTGCCTTACAGTATACAGTCCCTGCACATCAACTTAAAGCAGACTACATGTGCATGTCCTATAGAATGATTGATTCTGCTTGTCTACCTCAAACACAGTTTAGTCAACAATTAACCAAGGTACATTGAACTGCAGGTATCCATAACAACAATACATATGATTAAAAAGCAAATTAAAACAGTGGATTCAGGAGGAAATGCCACTGTGCTTTGAGTTGGGGGTTC